>CAOGCB010582547.1:0-19879 GCA_948266635.1 Cnidoscolus chayamansa | reverse complement strand
ACGTAGAACGGGGAAGACGAGCTCAGAGGTCCTGATGAGGTCGGGTGTATGGTGACTACATTCAAGGTTGGTGTCAAAAAGTACTCCATTGATTATGTGGTGTAGGGGTCTTTGTTGCTGGAAGCTAGTTCTGGGAGACGGAGAAGTTGGAATAAGGTGGCGGCCGTGGAATTAGTAAGGGTGAGCGACTTTCTCAAGCGCGTTCGAACAAGAGTGCGTAAGAGTTTTTCAGCTTTTTCGAGTTTTGAGCTTGTTTGTTGGGAGTTTATTTGGAAGACTTGCTAGCGTCGCTTCATTGCTGAGCTTCTTTTTTTTTCCAGTTTTTTTGCAGCTGCCAACAACGATGTAATGGCAGAGTTGACAAGTTTCCGATTGATGAAGTGTCGCAGGGTTGATACAGAAAATGATAAAAGACCGCCATGTAAAGCGCGAGTTCGTGTTCTCTCCCACCTTCTCCCTCTATCATCCCTTGTGCTCCTTTGTCCTCTAGGTCTACGAGCTTCGTTGGCAGACGATACATGGACTTAATATGAGAAGATATATGGCTTCATTCCATTTTGAGTTAGCTACGGCCTGGTGCAGCGGCATCAGCTTCTGATTTTCTAACTGTGCCGGTTGATGAAAAGTCTTCGGGCTTTAGCCTAAATGTTTAATGCGCTCACGCAGTTGGGTTGCACGGAGCTTATATATGCGGACCTATGGTATTTGCACTCGATTCGAGTTAACAGTAATGAACTCACTGATTTTTCATTCGAGAGAGAGGCGCTACAAGCACACAGAATATAAATACTCAAAAGAATCTCAACAATGAAGTTGAACAGAATCAGAGAACCACAGGAATAAATGTTACACATACTGAAGTTTGTCAATTCTCTGGACGACATATTTGGCAGAGTAAACAGTTACAAATTCGATCACCATTGCATCATCTTAACAATCTTAACCAATAAAAATATTATCCACCTAAATACACTTAAAATATTTTTCTCTTGCTCTTATCTACAATGCCGTCTGTTGACTCCCCTTTCATCTATCATAAGGGAACTCCGAGTCCTTTTCTGTCACTTTGAAGTGCTGGGGCTGCTGCCCTGAGCAATGGATGTTCCACATTTTAAAATATGCCCTCTCTAGATTACGTACCTGCATAATTATTTGAAGAAAACATCGACTTCACCAGGTGTCCCTCGTATACACTAAAGAAAAAAAAAATCAAGTATTTTTACTGGGCTTACCCAGCGCGTCGTGTCAAACAGAGGACAAGTCATACGGACTGCCTTCAGTTTATTGGTAAGAGCCTGCAGTTTAGGCTGATTCAAAGCCAGAGAGACCGCTCTCTCTTCGTATTCCTTCATACTGTCACATGGTAAATTAGTGAATCAACAAAATTCAGAAAAACTCGTCATGCTCCACGCTGAGTATATTCATGCGTTTAAAGACCTACCCTACTTTTTTCATTCCACATTTCCACCCACAAGCACATAGAAAATTAAAATGCCTACCTGCTAACAATCATCTCCTCCCCAAGTCCAGTGGCGAGACACAATGATCCAGCAACTCTTGTAGCCATTTTCTCAAGGGGCAATGTTACCATAGGTAAACCTGCCCATAAAATATCTGTCCCCGTTGTATGTGCATTACATAATGGCCTAAAAGAGAGATCCACCCATGAGTATCCAGAAACCCAGAAATAAAGCTGACTGAGAATATATATAGATAGAGAGAGAGAGAGAGAGAGTAGTTACGTATCAAGAAATAGATCTGCTAAAGCACTACGCCTGATATGTTCATTTTTCATGGCAACATCAGTGAAAATAATTTGCTCTGGCTGTACTCCTTGTGCAACAGCATCTGAAAAAGTCCATGCATTATTTAACACCAGACAGCAAAGTGAATATGCTAAATAGTTATGTTCTACTTAGAATTTATATACATTGCTTTCCTGACCATAGGAACCATCATAAGTGGTCATCTACAAAATTTTGAAATAAATCCATAACAAGAATATGTGAATTCTAAAAGAGTAAATAAACCAAGTTTCACCTACATGAACGAAGTCTCATTTCGCCTGCAGCTGGGAACCTAAGGAGCCAAAGGGCACTGTTGGGTACACGTTTGAGAATGTTGCACCTAAAAAATAAATCAAACATAAAGACAAATAGTAAGATACCTGAAAGCACCATGAAGCACATATATTAAAAAAATGAACCAAGGGAGAGCTTTATGGTACCAAGTATTAGAGATTTCAGGATCCATCTTATACAACTGGTTGAAGCATGCAAATATAAATTTATCTTCAGGAAGACCATAATCTGATCGCTTGGCTTGGCAAGTTGGATCCAGAACATCTAGATTTTTCTGAAAAACAATGTAGTTGCAGAGACTCATATTCCAAAATTGAAACAACAAAAAAATGGTGGTTTAAACAAAGCTAAGATTCTCTTATATCAGGATTTTCTCAGGGACATACCTGCTTATAATCATTCACAAAGTAGCAATGAGGCATGTGAACAAGCTTTTCGGAGTAAATATGCGAGTAACGTGTAGGTGAAACAAACTGAGAGCAAAGAGCATACATATCATACAAATGAAAACAAGAGCTCAAGAGCAAATGCAGGTTTAAGATTAGATTTGAGGTCAATATCCCACCTCATCAGTAACCAAGTAATCAATATATGTCGCTCCAGTGGTCCCAGGAAATCCCATATATGACACTTGTATGGGAGCAGGCTGCATAGCAAATATTTCATTCCTTGCACCCTGCATGATTATAAATGGCATATATGTTAGGAGGAATGGCAGAAATACTATGGAAAGATCATACTAATAAAGTAGATGTATAAAAAGTAAGGTTATGCCGTAGGAAACATAAATTAAACAAATTTGAAACGCCCATCCTGATTAATGCAAGTCATTGCGATAAAGGATGGTTATATTGAACTTTTCACTATGGGAAAGTTTTACAAATCAATCTCATGCTTTAAAGCACTACACAGTATTCAGCCCAGAAGTGTACAAAAAAATTGCAATTGAAAACCACATTAAATCCATTTCTCTATGGGGTCTTCAGAATATGGACACAAGGTTCTGTCCAATTTTTACATTCAGTAATAATCAACATCCAAATAGCAATTAAAAAGTCAAGATTATGTCTAAAGATCATCCATAAAGCAGGTTGAGAGAAATTTCAAGAAGACAATCCAGGGATAGCAAGTATTGTAATCCAAACTGAATAAGCATTGACATTGTAACGTTTAAAGCATGAGATCCAATTTCGTCAGACCTTACCTTGGTATAACCATTGAGATTAATGAGGATCTGTATTTTATCCTCATTAATTAGTTTGGCAATCATATCTGATGACATGGCAGAAACATCTACAAAATGCTCAGCTTCAGATTGGATACGCTGCCTCCACTCTGTACCATCATTTGGACTCAATGCATAACAGAAAACCTGCACATATTTTGTTAATTTTAACATACAATTATAAAAGCCAGACAAATACATATTGCAAAGTGAGAGCTCCTGCAGGTAAAAAAGAGAATTCACGATTTACAAACCTCAACATTCTCTCTGTTGTGCATGCCAAAGATAGATCCCATAAGGTGTGATAATGGGTGATTACCAAAGTCACTGCTAACATATCCAATCTTAAGTCTCTCGCCACAATCACGCTTTATGGGGATTGGTGGAGAATGATTGAAAGGAGGAAGTCCAAAACGTGATGCAATTATGGAGCAATGAGCTGCATACTTACGGCTTCAAGATGGAAAAGAAAATTCAGAATGAAAAAGCATTAGGACATGCAAAATGGTTGAAAAAATTAGTCCTATATTCTACCTGATATCAAGTGCCAGCATTGGATCAATGGGATATGCAATAGCATGAAAAGGCTGAACACTAGGAAGAACGGACATCTGAAAGGATAAAATTATTGTTAAAAAAAAAAGATTAGCTTCATATGAAAAATATTTTTAAGGTGTAAAAAATGAACTACAGAAATGATTGAAGAACATCAGCAGACATCACATCTCTTACAGTAATCTGCCTCCGAATGATGCCTTCAACTTCAGTGAACATCTTATCACGATCCTCCCAACTGCAGACACACTTGAGAAAAGTATCCTCAAACATATTAGTTGACAGTAATCTTATGCATGAGAAAAATAAAAGATTTAAAATTTATGAACAAACAAGACATGAATGGAAAAGGAAACAGAAAGTTCAAAGAACAGCTTCAAAAAGCTGATGCCAAAGTTACGTGTAAGAACTGCTTCAACAAGCTGATGCCAAACTTTATGAACAAACAAGACATAAATAGAAAAGGGAACAGAAAGTTGAAAGATGCACAATATTTCATTTCTGGTATACCTGTAACGTGTGCAGAAGGTTGCAAGTAGCTTCAGGGAAGTCTGGTCGAAGATGCAAAGCCTGCCTATAGCTCTTTATAGCAGCCTCCACATGTCCACTGCATATCATATAAATTAAACAATGAACATAGCTGCAAAAGTAAATATTCTATGGCCCAACCACCACAGAATTTAACTTATTGGTTGAATCCCAACCTTATTTTCACCCATAATATGAGATTCAAACATCAAGAGTTTTCAGCTAACCAGTGAAGAAAAGGGGGAGAAAAAGACGGTACAAAATTGGATAATGAAAACTTTGGATAGACAATTCCAATACAGTACCTGTCTTTATAAGCTGAAGCCAAATTTGCATGAGCTTCAGCCATATTTGGCCGGATAGTAATAGCACGAAAGTAATCCTGAATTGCTTCACTCACTCTACCAATCTCCTTGTAAGTGTTGCCCCTGTTTACAAGTCCATCAGCGGCCAATGGATCAATCCGCAGAACCTCATTGTAGCAAGATATAGCATCCGCATAATTTCCCTGCCATGAGTAGGAAAGGTAAAAGTCCAGTAAGAAACATCACAATAATTCAGCAAAGACCAAGAAGTTTCAATTTGTTTTATACAGAAAAGACTAGCAAGATGAAATCCGAGTATTCAACTGCCCATTACCTGTTGTTTATAGATTACAGCAAGATTGTTGAAAGGAGCAGACAGTCCTGTGGTGACAGCCAATGTAGCCTTGTAATACGAAGCAGCAGTTGACGCCATATTCCTGAATGTTAAAAAGAGCACCCATATAAATTTCAATTGGTGTCAAAATCATATCTAATCATGTCATCAAGAAAGAATAATAAGTTGTGCAGATAGAAGAAATTCAATTTCATATACCATTCCATATATATGTTCCCAAGATTGGTGAGTGCTTGTGGGTGGGTCGGTTGTAATGCAAGGCATTGCTACACCAAGACAGAGGGAGGTTAGAGAAGTTCACAATTATATAAATGCATGTTGATCAGGAACACAGAATGAATTTTACCAAAAAAAAAAAAGAGTAAACTTACACTATAGCATTGGATTGCTTCATCCACTCTACCAACATCTTTGAGTGCATTACCCTTTCAGTTAGAATACAATCAGTCAGTTGCTAAAAGAATTCAAATTAGAAAGAATCCCAAACCAAGAGTACAACATTAATGTACAAGAGAGAGAAGGATAGAGAGGACCAACCAAATTATTGTATGCCTCCAAAAATCTACCATCACAGGAAATAGCTTGCTTATAATGAAGAATTGTCAAATCCAGTTGGCCTCGTTCATAATATGTACTGGCTAAATTTCCTGCACCATGTAATAATAGATCATGTGATCTAGTAAAGTATAGAGGCATGTGTTTAGCAGCCTTTAGGCCACCAAACTACCAACCTTTGTATGCCTTTAACAGAAATCACCGATTCATTTTAATGATAATGGTAAGATACTACAAATTTATTTAATGGGAAGCAGTAGGGATATGGTTAATGATAAGCCACCTCACTCTATGTGGGACACAAAAAGTATTACAACACCATCTAGTAACTAGGAATGTATGACGATCATTTGGATTTTGGAGTTGCTGTTGGGATTTGGGAGGCCAGAAAGGCTCTTTTTAGAAAGCATCATTTTAAATGATGTCGGGGAAAAGTTGCTTAGGAGTTCTTATGACTTAAACATGTAAAAATTAACTTCATACCAATTTTCAATACCCTAACATACTTAAAAAGCTGCTTCTTCCATAGCAACTTTAACAGCAATGCCAAACAGACTGTATAAGAAAGTTTGTAAAATGCTTTTAAAGGGTATCACGCAGGAATCAATCATTTTCGCAGTTGCCCTGTTCTGGAATATGCAGAACTAATAGGGCAATAATATAGAAAGAAATAATATGTAATAATTGATAAATATAATAAATATAAAAGAAAAATAAGAAAATAGAAAATTATGAAAGTAATAAAGAGAGAGCAAAGGCCTTTTTCTCAAGCCTTAATCATAAGGGAATAACTTACCATAAGCAACTGCATAGTTTGGCCGTGTCTGAACAGCACGCTGGTAGCACACAATAGCCTCTTGGGGCATGCCTAAGGCCTGGAAAAGGCAGAAGAACCATTTTGTTTTCCTACGATACGGCAATAATAATCCAGGTACATGCAGCTCCCTGAACAACAAAGCTACAACTTACCCTATAAACATTTCCAAGGTTTAGGTAAGCATCAGGAAATGCAGGCTTGAGTTTTACAGCTTCCTGTAAAATGCATTGTCAAACAAAATTCAGTACACAATCACATCAAAGAAATTGGAATGTGCAAACATTTTAAAGTTGTCAACTACACAAGAACTTCAATGGAACATCCAGGCAATAACGAGTAAAAGTACCATGCTAGTGTTTGCACTTGTAGCAGCCACAAAGAAGGGACCCAATTTTCCCATCACACAAAAAATTTGAAAAAGAAAAAGCAAAAAGCAATTTGTTTAAATGTTTTGATACAATGAACATAAAAAATTTGATATGATACTCAGCAATGAAATAACCAAAGTTTGATAGACAGGCATTTGAGCCAGACAGTATCTCACCCTAAAAGGAAGTGATAGAAAAAGCAGACTCAATTCAAACGTGCTATCTTGCCTAGCAGGAAAAATAAAAGCGTAAGAGCAGTGCTGTAGACAAGATCACCGTACCTTGTAATATTGAAGAGCTCTGTTAAGATCACCAGACTCCAAAAAGAGACCAGCAAGATTTGACCATGCAATAGCAAAAGTTGGTTGTATGCGTAAAGCCTCAATATAGCAACTGTATGCCTGCACAAAACATTAGATTCTGACAATTTGGAGTCTTGCACATGGAAGTTACAACAAGACCAACCATCATTCTGAGCCCTGGCCTGAAGATAACAACTTGATATCTGTATCGAACTGTGATTTAAGACACAGTTCCACACATGAAGTATGTCAATCAGTAACTTCACTGAAAAAGGAGAGACGCACACTACAAAAATCTATATATGGAAAGGGTGTCTTCCTTCCATCTGATCAGAAAGCGAGTGAATTTGGGCCAGGTGAACCCACTTGTCTTTGGGATGACAGGTTGCCAATGGGCCACTGTTGAGAAAACAAGCCGGGCCTAACTCACTCCAAAAACTAGCTTAAGAGATGAGGGTTGCCCAAGGCCTTATAAGTAGCACATTATTTTAATATGCCCAACTGATGTGGGATTCTAACACAAACCCCCACACGCCCACATCAATTGGAGCGTGAAACACAAACTGGAGGCATAATATGCCTAACCCAAAGAAACAAGAGGCCCAACATAGAAGCAGAGGCTCTGATACCATGTTAACAAAACATGCCAGACCTAACTCACCTCCAAAAGCGAGCTCAAGAGGTGAGGATTGTCCAAGGCCTTACAAGCAGCACATTATTTTTATACCAAACTGATGAGGGATTCTAACAGCCACTTCCTCCACCACGATTGGACGGGAAGTGATCTGTCAGTATCCTAATCCTAGCATTGGGCACAGTGGCTGAAATCATACTAGGAAAAAACCAAAATTCCGTAGCCCAAAAAAAATTAACTTACTGTTATGAATAACAAGAACTAGACAACATGCAGCACATTTATTGATACTTACTTCTTGCACCAGTCCTTGTGCTTTCATTAGATTCCCAAGATTGCTGTGAGCATCAACCTACATGCCAATTTTCAGGGAAGTCACTAGGAATTCTCATTCAAGTATTAAACTAAAAAGAAAGCAGAATGTTTAATTTTCCTTCCATTTGAGCAATCCCTGAGAATAGATGGTCACAGTAATAATAATATAACAATACGAAAAATTATAGATTATCATTAATCACAATAGGACAAACTATACCAATAAAGGATTCAGTGCTAACGCTTGACGACAGCACTGTGCTGCCTCATTAAGCCTTCCTTTACGCATGTATGCACTAGCCAAGTTTGACCAAGCATCAACAAAGTTGGGTCGCAGCTGCCAACAAAATAAGCCAAAACAGGATCAACCAACATATTCATAATGTGGCACAAATTCAAGTTCAGAGGTAAATAAGGGTGAAACGGTCCTCAATCATAAAGAAAAGCTTGCACATCAATTTCACAACAGAGTACAAAAATAAGACTCCAAAGGCACACCTCCAACATTAAATTTGACATGTGAGAATCCATTAAAGCATTATATTTAAACCTATGACTTTCATGGTGGCCATCACTACTAGCCAAAAGGTTGAGCCATACAGCCATCAAATCCTGCTCATTTTGAAATGATTCTAGTAAATATGTTTCACCCAACCAGGGCAGGGAAACAAATTAGGCCCAAATAAGATTCAAACCCTGCCCCACTGGAGAAGGAAGAAAGGAAGAGAGAGAGAGAGAGAGAGAGAGAGAGAGAGATCCAGCATTAAACAATAGTTGACAATAAGTTGCTTTAGATGATTGTATCTAACTGTAAATACTAAAAAAATATCAAAGTCCTTCAATAACAGAACTTCTTATATCACTCTATCCTGAATAAACTAGGTATCAACTACTACACAAATTAAGTTCTGCAAGTGAATACAAACCTCAATGGCAACCAAATAGTAACGAATTGCAAGATCAATATCACCCTTTTCCTGCATTAAAAAAAAGTAAAAAATAATTAAAACACCATAAGTAACGACAACAATTTAAATGCCGAAAAAGATTTAATTACAGCATCATGTCTATAATGATACCTTCCATGCATTTGCCATGTTTCCATAACACTCTGCAAAACGTGGCTCAAGTCGAAGAGCTTCCTCATTTTTCGCAATGCACATATCATAATCATGCAACTACACAGCAATAAACATGAAAGTTTAAGATCAGTGAATTATCTGAAGTTAAATAGACAAATATCTAAAGTGAAATCGATGTACAATAAAAGCACTCAAAATCAGCAACATTTAAATCACAGAAACCTGATAATATATAGCACCCAAAAGAAGAAGATTATCAGTGCGCAAGGGACTCCTTTCATAAACACTATTGCTATGCTCTAGTGCTTGTTTATAATTTCCAGCCTTGTACATCTGATGGGCAAGGGACAAGTGCATGTCTTCATCAACTGCAATAGAAAAAATATGACAATCCTATTAATTCATTCAGTAATAAACATATGACAATCCTACCCATTTAAAAAAATCATATTAATTCATTCAGTAATAAACATACAACAATCCTACCAATGTAGCACAATTTCTATAGCTATAGCTTAGAATAGTGAAACAACTAGCATCAAACCGATTGCTTTTTTTATCTAGTGAAAAGTGAAAACTCCCAAGTAAAAGTAGAGAATTTTAGGGGGCCCCTTCAATTTATATAATTTTCACCGAGCATCAGTAAGAAAACTGCCTAATATTCTTCCAGCAGACAGAAAAATAAATATATAAATAAAATAAAAAAAAAAAAGAAGAGAGAGAGAGAGAGATAATCCAAAGTACAAACATCCTTTGCACCCGAAATAATTCAAAATAAACTGGAAACGTCATTTATTTGAAAAAAAAAATGTTTAAATGGAGAGATAGAAACAGTTAACAGTAACATCCAAAATTTGAAGCATGCCCTTTATACCACTAAATTCACAACATATGACTCATTTTATGCACCGCAAGAAATTGAACTGTCACATACACATTATAAAAAGTGTTGATCTTTTCTATTTTTATTGTGATGAAGTTACTTAAATCCAATAGAAATTGTTGTTTCTGACTCGCCATCATAAACAAATGTAAATGCATATCATATCATCGGCAAAGTGGATTTATTTTAGCTCCCGCCACAAAAAAAAAAAAGGAGGAAATAGAAAGAGGTAGGTGATTCTTATTATTCCAATGTCAAGCCAAATCAAAACACATCCGATCATAGCTGTGATACTTATTCCAATGATTCTAAACTAAGCAGCACCCGGGGACCAAAGAAATTACACCAACTGGAAAATTGAAACCATAGGAATTTTGAAACGAACAAAGAAAAAGAAGCATGAAATAATTTAACTTTCTAAATGCAACAAAATATAGCACGGAAGAAAAACCTAAAAGCTTAAAAACGACGACAAAAAAAAACCAATTATCCACCATTTATCGATCACATAAAAATATGTTAAAGATATAAACAAACAAAATGATCAATTAACAACTCACCTTCATGATGAGAATCATGGCCCTTAAAAGGCACAAGACTCAGCGAAGACGACGACGGTTCAAGCTTCACCTGGAAGGCAGCATCATCACGAGCAAAGCCTCCGAGGGAAGCCCGAGCTCCAGTCTGCAACGAAATCATCCTGATCTCCAAAAACTAAAACTCCACAAAAAAAAATCAGCCACTCCCGCTCCAAAATCCAAACATCAAAAGATCAAACACGATGTCCAACCAGATCTAAACGCAAAAACAAACCACAAGTAAAATTCCGAAAACAAAGAAGAAGCAACGAACTCGATGGACAAAAACCCTAGGCTACCAGAATTGGGGTTTTCTCGAGCTTTTTGCTTCTCCTATTGTGGTTCTTTTTCTTTTTCTTTTTTTTTTATTTTTCCACTTTTTCCTTCAGGAATGGAACTCTCTAATTTTTGTTGTTTTGCTGAAGATGACAAATGGAGAGAGAGAGAGAAAGAAAGAGAGAGAGAACATAAATAAGGTTGGGGGGAAGGATGGTGAGGAGAAATCAGGAGCGTTGACGTGTACAGCGAGATCGTGTTGTTGTTAGTTTGGTTTTGGGAGATTCGGTTTAACTCTGACACGTATCTAATAGAGGTTCTAGATGAGCTGTAGCTTTTTAGTCTTCATATGGTGAACCGTGAAACAGGTTTATTTTTAAGTTAAAGTGGACAATAACTGCGGCTGTGGACTTGGCATTGAAAAAATCAGCTTTATTAGAGAAATGGCAAGTATGCTGCTTATCTGATATCAGCCCATTAACAAAGGCAAAAGGCTATGTAATTCCACAAAGTTCTGATCCTTCTGTAATAGCATTTGAAAATTTTAAGAACACTTGTGAAAGCAACATTATTATATGTTGGGAATATACGAGGTAGTCTGTTCTTCTCTTTGTAACTAATACTGGATGAATTAGCTGCTAAAAAATATCATCACGACCTATAAAAATTATTTATTACACATGTACAATAAGCTCATCACTTGAAGTAGCATGATGACTTGGGGATGAATCAAAGTGTCCTTCACTTGAATCAGCATGATGACTCGGGGATGATTCGAAGTGTCCTACTCGTTTATTGGATTCAATAAGCATCAAAACAGCTTCCCGCATTGTGGGTCGATCAAAAGGAGACATACTAGTGCAAATTAGTGCAATTTTCATGACAGTAATCATGTGGGAGACAGTATTTTCATCATCAAGATCAAGTCGAGCATCAAGTATTCCAGGTGACAATGTATGAACCTGAATGTAATTTCTCACCCAGGTTACCAGATCACCACCTTGGTCGAGCGGTTGCACAGGTGTTCTGCCAGTCAGTAACTCCAAAAGCACCACCCCGTAGCTATATATGTCACATTTTTCGGTCACTTTCATTGTATATGCGTACTCTGAGGACGATCAAAGTTATTCGTCAGTATATCTTGTTTAATGGACATAAAATAACCATAGATTGAACAGGGAGTTAAAGATCATTCTGAATCTCTACAACTGAAAATGAAAGAGCATTAGTGAAGTGGAATATGCTGGGTGCTGTAGGTGTTGAAGCATCTAGAGATTACAGAACTCTTGGAACTATTTTTGGAAGTTCAGTACAAGCTCTAGCTTTCAATATTTTAATAAATATGGTTCCTAAATTCTCCTCTGAATACGAACTAGGATCTATGTTTCACCATTTACCAGGATGTTTCCTCTTCATGCCGCCTAAAACTATAGACAAGACTGATTTATTTTAGTTATATTCATAAGATTTATTTTATCAAGTATGCATCATCAACAATGATTTGTGAATAAAATTGTATTCCAAGATAGCTTACCAGGGGCTATGTAGCCATAAGAACCAGCAACTGCTGACATTGATTTAGACTGTGGCATGTCGATCACCTTCGCTAACCCGAAGTCCCCAACATGAGCTTCATACTTGTCATCAAGCAGAATGTTATTGGACTTTATGTCACGATGGAAAATCCGGGGCTTGCAATCATGATGCAGATAGGCAAGGCCCTGAGCAGCCCCAAGTGCAATCTGGAATCTAGTCCACCAATCAAGACTACATGATGATTCATGGAGTAATTCTCCCAAACTACCATTTGCCATGTATTCATAAAGAAGTAGATTGGAACCCTGGTGGTAGCAAAAACCATATAACTTCACAATATTTCGATGCCTGATCTTCCCCAGTGTCAAGATTTCAGCACGGAAGCTATTGTCAATAGTGCTTCCCTCCCTGTTTGATGCTAACTTCTTAACTGCAATAGTGCGGCCACACGGCAAGACTGATCTATATACAGTTCCACAAGCTCCCCTTCCTATCACAAAACTGTCATCAAAATTGTTAGTCGCTGCAACCAAGTCCTGAAAAGTGAACCCTTCCTTTGGAGAAAAGTAAATATCTGAATCTGGAGAAGAGAATGATTTATCTTGCAAAGGAGCAACTGTTTGAACTGGGCGTCTCATGAAATATATGATCCCTACGAT
This sequence comes from Cnidoscolus chayamansa, assembly GCA_948266635.1. Taxonomy (NCBI): domain Eukaryota; kingdom Viridiplantae; phylum Streptophyta; class Magnoliopsida; order Malpighiales; family Euphorbiaceae; genus Cnidoscolus; species Cnidoscolus chayamansa. The sequence continues at coordinate 6,825 of CAOGCB010582547.1, read as the reverse complement.
TAAGATGAGAGAAACACCACCAATAACAGCTGCAACTATGGCAATGATTTTACCTAATCGTGCACTTTTCCCTTCTGTATCTGAAGGAAGGTAGGGTGATGGAGATTCACTGCAATTACCAAGAGGTCCACCACAAAGTTCGCTATTCCCAAGAAAGCTGCTTTTGCCTGTATTTAGGAAGACTGGCAAGGAGGGTAAAGGCCCTTTCAAGTCATTATAAGAGAAGTTGCACCCAAGTAAGCTAGAAAGGTTCCTTAAGGAGCCTGGAATTTCACCACTCAAATGGTTGTTGTTGAGCAGCAGGAATTCCAATAGTATAAGATTTCCTAGCTCTTCAGGTATTGACCCAGAAAGATTATTATAGCTTAGATTTAAAGCAATCTGCAAGCTTGAAAGGTCACCCAACTCGGCTGGGATCCAACCAGAAAATAAGTTGCCTCCCATTTGTAACTCAGTTAGGTGACTCAAATTTCCCACCTCTGGAGGTACAGTGCCAGAAATTTGATTGTCTGAAAGCTTGAGAAGCTCCAGTTGGGAAAGGCCTCCTATCTCTCTTGGTAAAGCACCTACAAAATTGTTACGGCTGAGATCGAGTCGTTGAAGCATCTTGCAGCTGAAGATCTCTGGTGGTATTGTTCCACCAAGCAGATTAGATGAGATGTTGAAGGTCACCAATTCAGAAAGTTTGCCGATCTCTCTTGGCAATTCACCAATGAAGTAGTTGTCTGAGAGATGGAGCCTTTTCAGAGCATGGCAGTTACCAATTTCTGGAGGAATTGGACCATTGAACTTGTTTTGGCCCAATTCAATACTAGAGAGATTCACCAGCTTGCACAAATCAGTTGGAAAGCCCCCAGTAAGTTCATTTCCTGCAAGATAAAGCTGCGCCAATGTCTTACAGTTAATGATACCAGTTGGGATATAACCTGTGAGGTTATTGGACCCAAGGTTCAATAAAAGAAGGTTGCCATCGCTGCAAAGATGAGGTGGTATTCTTCCATTCAGATGGTTATTTGATAAATCAACCACCCATAATTTTCCATAGACTCCAAGTCCCTGAGGAATACTACCTGTAAATGAGTTGTTGAAGAGCTGCAACATGATCAACTGTTTCAAATACTGGAATGCAACAGGAATAGTACCAGTGAGGTTATTAATGGAGAGGTCCAGCCTTGTTAAGTTTAATAAAGTAGTGAGCTCATTTGGAATGACGCCAGTAAGCTCATTCTCAAAAAGATAAAGCAACTGCAATCCAGCTATCTTAGCCAACTCTACTGGTATCTCTCCAGTCAACATGTTTTCAGAGAAATCAATCTCTACTGCAGAAGACAAATTTCCAATCTCTTTCGGAATAGTTCCATTCAAGTGATTTCTGTAGAGATATAGTTTTTCCAGAAACACTAGGTCACCAAGCTCCTTGGGTATTGGCCCCACAAGATAATTGTCATAGAGAGCAAGAGTCGCCAAATTTGTACAGTTGCCTAGCTCATGTGGAATAGACCCTGAAAGTTGATTACCCCAAAGAACTATATCTGATAAATAATTGAGCATTCCAATCTCTCTTGGTATCTCCCCACTTAATTGATTTTGTGCAAGACCAAGAATCTGCAAGCTCTCGCATCTTCCTATATCTGGAGGTAAGCTTCCTGATATCAAATTCTGCCCTGCTCTGAAAGTAGTTAGATATTTAAGGTTCCCAAAAGAAGCTGGCAAGGATCCAGTTATGTTATTACTGTAGGCAATCAACTGTGTCAAGGACGAAAGTTCGCCGATATTTTCTGGGAAGGGACCAGATATTCTGTTGTTGGAGATATTGAAAATTGACAAAGAAGAAAGTTTAACTATCTCTCCAGGAATCTGACCTTCAAATTGGTTATTGTTTAGACGAAGAACCTTCAAGCTAGAACAATTCCCTATCTCATTAGGGATACTCAGAGACAACCCATTAAAAGAAAGATCAAGATAAACCAAACAAGACAATCCCCCTATGCTTGGTGACAAAGAACCAGTAAGATTGTTGTAGCTCAAATCAAGAGAACTAACCACTGGATTGTGATCACTGGTGCAATTCACACCTTTCCACCCACAAGGACTTGAATCACTTGGATTCCAATTACTCAGATGGTTATAATTGTCAACGAGTTTGCTCTTTATATCTAAGAGAAATTGACCCTCAGCATTAAGCCCAAAAGATTGACGAAACATAAGGAAAATAACAAGAGCAAGAACAGGGATAGACCCAAATGACATTTTCTCCATACCTAACCAAATAGAAGTGGAAAACATATATGCTCAAGATGTTGCATTCACAAGAAGAATAGACAATTCATGGTTGGACATGAAACAGAATAACAAAACATAAATTACCCAGATAATAATTTTCTTAGTTCTATTGGTTTCTAGGAGCTGAGATACAAATCATACAAGTTTGTAAAACACATACGCAATCCTAAAACAAGTTGAAGGACAAGGAAAACAAGAAACGACTCTGCATACCTCTTGGATGAGTGATGATGAATCAGAAGAAAGAAAGGCAACCCAATAAAAGCAAAAGGAACTGGGAATATATATATATATATTAGCAGGAAGAGCTCCGAGTTTTGAATATAAGAAGTAGTTTTCTTTATTGGGTTGTGAGTTATGAATCCCGAAGTTCAATGGATCATGACAATTGTCAACCTGGTTTTATTATCTCAAAGAATAACAGAAAGCCAGTGTTCATTTTGTCATCTATACAATGATTAAGAAAATCCTAGTTGGTTTGAATTGCAAGGATGGATATGTGAGATAGATCATACATAATATAGAAGGATTTCTTCATTATCATGTAATAGAATTGTGATGAGAGATAAAGAAAGAAAGAGAAAGATGGCCGACAAAGCATGAAAATATTCTCCTATCTCACTCCATCTCACCATTATTTTAGTGCTTCTTAAAAGTAAAACCGATATGCTTTCAATGTCTATTTCATTCTTCCAAAATAAAAAGCTGAATAAGTATCAGAAACTCAAAATCAAGATATTCAATTTTGTCTTTTCTTTGATTTATTTTCATATTACATTTGTATGTATGCAATTAAATCATTTAATTATTATAACTAAATAGGATTAGTGTAGACTGTAATATGAGCTCTTCTTCCTTGTTGACAGCCATTCAATTTCCAATATATATCTTTTTTTCATAATTTTGAAAATAAATAAATTTAACTGTAAATATAAATAATAATAATAATAATAAATAATATAGGCATTTATGTTACTTACGTGTGTAATGCACTTGAAGTATTCTTTATTTTATTTTTATGGTATGATTAGTCATGGCTGACGACTTTCCTCACTCATCAAGCTAGGTAGGGCTTGTTTGGATTGAGGACAGAGGGAAAAAAAATCATTTTTTTTTAAAAAGTATTATTTAAAAAATAATACAAAAACATTGAATTAAATTATATATATAAAAGTGGAATTACTTGGAGAATATGAAATTCCAAAAGGGGACATAGTGGCTGTACCTCTTTTACTATTAAAACCCACTTTGATAGGAGCCAGGCAAGGCAGGTACTTGCACCATAAACTATTCCATAATGCCTCACAAAGAATTCTGAGATTTAATATGTTTTTAGAATATTACTGGTCAAGAAAACCTCTCTCTCTCTCTCTCTATATATATATATATAATAAAGATTGATTAGATATATAGATATAGATGGTCTTTTTTTTAAATGGGAATTAGAGATAAAGATTGCACTAAAAAAGACTAAAGTATCAAGAAAGTATCATCTTTCACTTGAAAAGAAGAGGTCAATTAGAATCATTAGAAGGATCTCTTATAATAAGAACTTATACCATCATTCTTGAGGATCATTTGAAATCTTGATCAACTAAGAATCTTGTTTAATTGGAAAAGATGGATTAAATGTGTATTTAATTTAGTAATTACTGTCATATAAATAAACTGAAGAATTGCTAAGTTTGATTGCTCATAAAAAAAAAAAAAAAAAAAAAGAAAAGCTTAAGAGAAAAGAAAATATGGAATTATTTGGGAAGATAATGATGAGGGTTTTGAAAGTAAAAAAGAAATAATAAAAAAAAAGAAAGAGAGGAAGTGTTGGGTTAGTAAGTGGAGGGAGATGGGATTGATATATGCGTCTACGGCCAACCCCATCACTTGGCTGAGCCACCAAGTTTGCTACTGTGGGCCAACATTTCAAGTGGATTTGCCATTCAATTCTTTTGTGTATGCTGTTCTTGGTGCTCTGTATAGTCAACTCCAGGAACTTCCCAATTCCCAATTTCACATGTTGTGAAAAATCCATACATATATATATGCAAAAGGGTGAAGAACCACTCAGAAAAAGAGCACCATTTGTTAGTCTTCAAGTTTCCTATTTCTACATTTTGTTAGTAGTCAATTCATTATTATTAGAGTCTTATCTCTGTTTCCGTTTTAGTTATGGTAGAAACCATAGATGAGAAAACCATAGGCCAATCCATGAGATTACTTACTATTCATGCACATGCAGTTATAGACCAGAACATATTATAATAATCTAGTTAATTAATCAAACAATAAATTAATTAAATATAGAAACATAGCAATCAAAATACTCTTACAGAATTCAGGAGGTATTTGATGAATATAAACTATAGATTGAACATTAATCAAACAAAATATTCCATATTTATTGATATTATAATTAATTATCATTACAAAGAAACCAATCATAGGATAAGAACTATGTACAGCTTGTAATACATTTTATTATTAAAAGGATTCATAGTCATAATACACGTTCTTGTCATAAAAACATATGCCTTAGCAATCACATTACATGTTTAAGAACAATATAAATGTTACGTATTATTGAAGCTAAAACCCAGTCTTTGATTAAGAGAATGGAATCAAGTCCAGGAATCCAATGCCATAATGGTGCTAAGATTCATGGGGACCATGTAATTGGTAGAGCCAGAGAATATCTCTTCAACAATCAGCCTGTTTGCCTTCTCTGATGGATGGAATGGATCCCAGAATGCATACAGATTTCGGTTTTCACACAAGTTTGATGCTGCTGTGCATAGTCCGAGACCATTGTACGGTCCTTGTCCACAACAGGCAACCTTTGATGTAGTGAATCCTGCAGACGAAAAAAAAACAGACAAGTCTTTTAAGTACCATTCCTCTTATGTGATTAAGCACATATATATATCTCTCTATAAATACCATATGCTTGGGGGTTACTGATGAAATCCTTGTGCATTCTTTGTGTATTTGCACCAATAAACACATTTTTGCCAATTTTTTTGTTCAGTTCTATCAGCATCGCAACAAGCTGAGGGTTATACAAGGAAGCAGCTCGCTGAAGTTCTGCAGAGCAGCTACCGTTTGTGCTCCGCATGGCTAATTCTGCTGGAACACAGCCCAGTGGTCCAGTGCCCGTCACCAGAACTCTTCGTGCTCCCAATTTATATAGCTTCTGCAATATAATAATTCATGGAGCCAGCAAAAAAAATAGTCACTACCCAGTTGTATATTTGCCTTTTCTAACTAGAAACCCAAAAATCTTGATGAAATTATTAATGGAGGTTGCCTAATAAAGAAAAGAGATTTAAGTCACATGAAAACTGCCTTTTTGGTCATGTGCAAGCAAAAACCTTGCCCCACTTCAAAATCATTGATCAATCAATTTCTTGTCCCTTTTGATACATTCCAAGCATATTAGGCCAAAAGGGTAAGAGAATTACCATTAACAATTTTTTGTACTCTGATATGAGATACTTGACATAATCTGGCAAAGCAAATTGGCTAGACCTAGCAGAATAGGGAAGTAAATAATAGTTGTTTACAAAATCGTTGCCGCCGACCGTTATCAGGATTAATGCTCCATTTACAAGTCGCTTAGTCCGATCACCTCCGACAAGAGCAAGAATCCGTCGCTGGTATTCTTGAAAGTATTCCAGTTGTCTATACATTCTGATAACATTCAACTGCAAATTTCACCCTCTCAGGTACAGCACTAATTAATTATCAGCAACTTAAGGGGAACTTTTAGGCCATTGCTTGACTTACAAATTGAATTCCAGTGTCATTGAGGATTCCAATCCCAGCAGAAGCAAAATTGGCACCATTAAGCAACCTTTGTCCAGTCAGTTCTGGACTCAAGTATGGCAATACAGGTTCTGCTCCAATTCGCTCACCTGGGAATGCATAAAGTCCACATAATAAGCAACTGAATATAAATGCCTATCAATAAGCTAATACTACGAAACCCAACTGATAATGTCTGGAATGTTAAGTCCATTAGAGAAACGGCCTGTGGGACGATGAGTTGGGTAATCAATTCCGTATGGAGGAGAATCTGCGCGAGCAGTCGTTGCAAGGTAATTGTTGTTGCCACTATCAACGAGTGAATCGCCAAACACAAAGAATGCTCGAGCCTCTGCTTGCAGAATAACACTTGCAGCTACTGCTGAAAGAAAAATCACCATCTGGGTAATGGATGAAAATGAAGTAGTAGCAGCCATTGGCATGATTCCAAGAATTTAATATATTGAATGCAGCAAACTAGCTGAGTCTTCCTTGTTGGAAAATTATTAACTGAGATGGGTTTATATAATAGCTTGGTGCCTGGTGAGCTTCAACTTCATTGAATAAAAGGAGATTGAAACATAAAATGCAAGCCAGTATAGGTGGTTGTCTAGTACTGCAACTACTTGCAGCAGTCTTGAATTAATCCATCTGCTAATAGTTTCACCTTTTCGTGCCTTTCAGTGCAAATTCATGTGAAACTTAGTTGTTTCTTGACTGACTAAGCATCAATTTGTATTAAAC
>CAOGCB010581963.1:0-11527 GCA_948266635.1 Cnidoscolus chayamansa | reverse complement strand
GATTTTAAAATATAAGTACATTTACTAATTATGCTCAAACTCAAGTACCAAAAAGTAACCAACACAATCTTCTTTTTAACACGATGAATTTTCAGTTCGATAAATTTGAAATGAAGGGTAACCATTAATTTTTATTTTTTTTATTATAAAAAATGGGAACTTGATTTTGACATAATTCAAAATAGACCTTCTGATAGACAAAACACAGTATGTGTTAATTTCGATATAGTTTAGGTACAAAAAAGTAATTTTGCACAAAACCCTGCCTAAGATGCAAAATGGGGAAATAGGCAATAAAAACAAATGCAGCCCCACTAATATTTTTGCCTAACCGAATGTTACAAATTTGGAAATTTATCCCAGGGCTGGTTGTTTTTATATGAATGAAATGAAGTTATCATTACATTCTTCAAAATAAGTACATAAGAGAAAGGAAAACAAAATTGAAAGATCTCAGCAAAAAGAATGTTACAAAACAAAATAACTAATTTGTCACGACTTGCATAAAAAATTTTACTAAGTATATTAGTGAGAAAATTTAATTATCAATAATCACAAGCGAGAATAGAATTTCTATCACCAGCAATGGTAAGTGTCAACTTCGTCGCCCCTTCAGTTCCTGGCTCAGGCTCACCCACACAGCAGTTTCCTTTCAATTCTCTGAAAGAGTTTAAGCACCTCCAGATTTAAGTGTGTTACTCAACCTGCATCAAAACATTGCTACATCCATTAAGTTTTCATTCAAAAAAGAAAAATTGTAAGACAGAGAAGATATAGGCTTATAAATTTGCACATTTAAAGGTGAAACAAGGGGTGAGATGGGTGTTTTGACATTAAATGCTCAATATGATAAACAATTCTTCATTAATTCTATACCAACCTTCAGACGCACGAACTTCACATGATAAATGAGTTCTTTAAAATAGTGAAGAGCCTATCAGCATTAGTAGATTACAAAAGCAGAAATCACGTAGGGACCATTTTACCATTTCTTTCTCCACTTGGTAAAATTTACTTTAATCGTCTTAGCCTGTGAATGTAGACACCAATTCATTCTTGAGCGTTATTTTTCTCTATGCTTGTTCACTAAGCTCAAACAACATTTTGGATCCAGGATTTTCCCCATCATATATAGCAAGAAACTTGCAATAAGATAAGCCTCATTTTACAACCATAGATATGAGAATGACAGTGGAAACGAACAGTAAATTCTGAGTTTTCAAGACCTAGGCCCCATGTGATAAGGAAATCAAGGCTTCACTGCTAATCCAATTCCTGATATCTTTTTCTTAGTAACAAACATGGTGTAAGGAGCATAGACAGCATGATGGGCACACTATTTGCAGAAATTTTGTGCGTACAGTTTGTCACAAATAAGGAGATGGATGAGCTGATTTGAGAGGGTCGAGTGCCTAGATGCTATGTGGAGTTGAGAATAGGAGTTTGGAAGGAAAAGAGGACAGCTATTCTGTAAACAGAGTGGTTATCTTGTTACATTTTGGTACTAGAATAAGCAGACGGGAGTATTTGTAGTGGAAGTATTCTTCAAATCAATAACAAATGCAGAACTCTTCCTTCTCTCTTCTTCTTTCTCTCTCTCTCTCTCTCTATTTTCTGCACTATTTCAATATCTCCTCTAATTCTCTCTAAATACTCTCCGTTTTATATTTCTTTTCTCAACCCAGTCTATTTCTATCACTTCCCTCCGAATTTCTCTGTTGCAATAATTGATGCAGTTCTGATACATAACACAATCCTGCATACATAAAGTTTATGCATACAATATTCTACTATCTTAAGAATAAACCAAAACAGCTACTAGTTAATTTTGTTGAACTTACCAGTCCAAACCCTCAAAGAGACCTTCTCCTTTAATGGCAGAAGTTTTAAAAATTGCCCATTGACGATTCTTAATCTTGTGCAGCTCTAAAGCCTCTGTAATTGCAGAGTCATCAAGTGCCCCAGGGAGATCCTGTATAACAAAGAATAAGCTTCAAAACAAACACAAATTCAATATAAACATTTCTATGCAAAAGGTATGTACTATATGAAACCTAATAAGCGCATATATTTCCACAGTTGCATCAAGAAAACATTAACTCTATTGTTTTTCACAAGTAGTGACGGATAAAATAATCAAACTGTGCAAACTGCAAATCTGAACTTTTAGAACAGTTGATTAAACATAAAAACAAACCTGCTTGTTCGCAAAGATAAGAACAACAGCACCTCTTAACTCCTCCTCCTGCCAAAACACCCAGAGATGTAAACAGGCATCATCAAGCAGCTAATAAAATGAAGGGGCATTATTATCAATTATGGTCCATTTTCTTCAAATCTGCAATGAAATGGTTGACAAACTAAAGACCAGTGAGTCGTTTTCTCCATTTATAAAAAGGAAAGAACTGCTGGGGTGTGTGGAGGGGGGAGGGAAGCGGTTTGTCAGTGGTGAAGCCTCATATTCTCATCAAGAGGGGTAAAAAGCTCTAACTGTGAAAGGATAATAAGATGAAAATTAAATCCCTATAAAACCGTTTAATGAGCAAAGAACTGCAAATTTTGATAATATCATTAACCAAGCAATTAACAATATATTTATTACCCATGTTCAATTTTTTTGGTTTACAATTATATATTTGATGCCACCTCTCTTATCAAAATTTTAAAATAGCCTACTCCCTATTTAATTCACAAAGGCATATAAAACATATGCAGAATTTCTTAATATATCCAAGTGAAGTTATAAACCCCAATCTTTTCCAATTCCACTAGATGCAATTGATACCAATGAATGTTGACCCACCCTGAGGATATGAACTAGTGCATTCGAACTTGAAAGCATACATACACAAACAATCATGGTTTTGAATGACTGCCATTACATATCACAATTCTCTTTATTTACAGGTTTTTTGGGGGGCCACCCTCTTTGTTTAGATGCATATTCTAAGTTGCACATCAGACCATGGTTTTAAATCACGGTGCCTATTACAATGCAAACTTCTTGAAAATTTTGCAAAATACATGAGATTAATAGATATTTAAAGATACAAGTTAAACTACAATATCCAGGGAGAATTACTATCAAGTCCTTGGGGTTTTAGGAAATTCTAGCTAGTCCTTATTTTAAAAACACTCAATTAAAACATCGTGTTTTGTAATATCAAAATCTTTACTCATTCTCCCAAATGAGTTGTTAGTTAACTTATTTTAGCATCAAAGGGACTAAATTATATGTATATTTAAAACATAAGAACCAAAGAGTACAAATATTTAAGATGACTAACGGTTTGACATAAAGACTAAAAATAGTTTGATTTTACAAAAATATAAGGAAGTTTTAATTGAGTGATTTGAAATAGGACCTACTAGTGAAGGTCCTAAAAACTGAGGGATCTAATAGTAGTTTTCCCAAATACAAAACTGAATAATAAGCATAAACATATCAAACAAATATATTAAATCTGTCATCTCAGGCATAATTAGAATTAATCATTCTAAAGATAAAATAATTATGTAGATAATAAAGAACTAATGAAGCCTAAAATTTTATTTAATGTTATTTACTTCAATAAGATTAATTATGAAAATAGTTCAAGAATTAGAAAAAGAAATATAAACCTATAAATTTAACATTCTACAAAGAAGCAATTGTATAGAGAAACATCGGTGATTATAAAAGAGAAGTGAAACATTTGCAACTAAATTAGAGAGATAGGTGAGAGATCTAAGAGAAATATTAGTAGTAGGTGGAACATGAAGAGAATGAAACAAAGAAGAAATATGTCCTCCCTCATCTATCTTTAAGCTGAATTATTGCGGTGATGGTCTAAGTAACAATTGTAATTGAGTTAGAAGTACAACTCAAAAAATGACTTTGAATGACAAGAATAAAGGTAACAACACCTCCTAAAACCTGTAAAAAGAAGCTTAAAGGCTGTTACTTAAAACCACGCCTATAATGGCTTTTACAACCATTACGTAATGGTAAAAGCCATAATTTACTATTATCCGCGGTAATATTCATTCCTCAATAATTCAGCTTAAAGACAGCTAGGGCAAGCAGGGTGTTCTGTGATTTTCATTCTTTGCATGTTCCAGCTATTGTTTCTAACATGTTCTCTCAAAATCTCACTAGTCTTTCAAATTCAACTACAAATTTGTTTTTTATTCTCTGTTAATCTATGATCATCATCAACATTTCTATTCTACACAACTGTTTTTTTCTTGCTTTTTTGCATATTTGAAGAAATTATCCTTTATGTTAGATTTATTGTTAAATTTATAACATGAAGCATTTGTTTGTCCAATCTATAGTTTCTTTTTTTAACTTTGAACTATTTTCAGAATTAGTTTTGTTAAAGTACAGATTCAATTAGAAAGTAAAATCAAATTAAATTTTTAGGCCTCATTAGTTTTTTCACTATCTACTCCATTATTTTAGCTTCAAAATGATTAATACAACTGATTTCTAAGAATGATGGATCAAATATCTTTATTTTATGTATTTATGCTTATTATTTAGTTGTGCATTTTATTTTAATTTATATATTTAAATATCTATTAATTTCATTAAATTTGCAAAATTTTAAAGAAATTTGCATAGATACATGCCATTAGTACTACATTACAACCGTTATAAACCTTTTATTTTACCCATGAATGTAAATGCAAATGTGTTCATAACCACAATACAGAACCATGTCTAGGACCAAACCTAACCTTATTCGGTCTAGTCTTTGGTCTATATATTTTTTCTTATTCGGTCTCGGTCTGGTCCAATTCAGTCTGGTCAGATCCGAGACCAATGAACACCCCTAGTGCCACCTCTACAAATCATATAACAGCAGTGACTTTCTGCATGTTTCAGCATTTCACATCTAGGATTTCTATCACATTTTCTCAAAATCTCACCCACAATTCACCTTTCCACAGACATGCCCCTTAGATCATTATATTTCATGCAAAAGGTGAGTCATATTTTATGTTTTTTGTAATTTCTTCTCATTATTTGATGTATCTTATGCTTATTATATGGCAGTACACTATATAATGTTTCTATTTGATGTATTTACACTTATTATATAGCTGTGCATATTATTTTACTTGTATCTACAAATGTCCAATCATTTCATGAATTTTGTAATTTCTTTTAAAAAATCATAATGCCAAGTCATTATAATTACATTATGATTGTTATAGGCCTATTTCTATTACCTCTATCAATCCAGGATATTATATGGATTACATGTTCACGTCTATGAAGTTGGACCTATGAGGCAGAAGAAACAAGGTAGCTAGCAGCAACCCAAAAGGACAGATCAAGGATCTGAGTTCATGAGTCTGTCTTTCTATTCCAACCTCTACAAATCATATAACAGCAACCCAAAAGGGTATAAAGTCTATGGTTTGGACACCAATACTTGTTTGTTTCTAGGAATGTCATTTTTCATGAGTTGGTCTTTCCATTCCAACCTTCTTCTGCACCTATTTCTTCTAGTTCTAAATTTATCTTACCCAAGTTGCCTGACTCTTCTATTTTTCATGAATTTCCTAAGTCTTCTTCCCCTTCTCAATGTCTAGATTCTTCTTCCCATATTGTTCCTAATACTTCTTCCTCTCTTTCTCCTTCTTCTAAGTCTGCTCCTGTGTTGAGAAAGGAGCACTAGACAAGCTAAATTACCAACATATCTCAATGACTATCACTTACAATTAAAGTAAAAAACTCCACAGTTTTCTTCTTGTGTCATCTCTCATACTATTCAAACCTCTCTCTCTCTTACAATAGGTTGTCTTCTTCATACAAATCCTTTATTCTGAAGGTTTCTTATATCACTACGCCTAATACCTATTCCCAAGCAGTTGTGTTTTCTATTGGCAAGAGGCTATGCAATGTGAATTAGATGCTCTAGAAGCAAATCACACATGGATGGTTACTCAATTACCTACTGGGGTTAAACCTGTTGGTTGTAAGTGGGTTTGCAAAGTTAAGTTCAAAGCATACGATAGTGTGGATAGATACAAGGCTCGCTTGGTAGCAAAAGGGTATCCTCAAAGGCAGGGTTTTGATTTTAAAGAAACCTTTAGCCCTGTGGCCAAACATACAACAGTGAGAGTTTTTCTAGCTTTGGCAACAATTCAAAATTGGTGTATTTCTCAGTTGGATGTGAACAATGCTTTTCTGAATGGGGATTTGGATGACGAAGTCTATATGGATCTTCCTTTGGCTTATAAGGTTAAGGGGGAGTATGGGGATAGTTCCAGGCTTGTTTGCAAACTTCAGAAGTCACCATATGGGTTGAGACAGGCATCTAGACAATGGAATTTGAAGTTCGCAAAGTGCTTACAGAATAATTTGTTTAGTCTAAAACATATTACTCCTTTTATAAAAATTCTCCTAGTGGGTTTATAGTTGTACTGGTATGTGTAGATAATATCACTGTTGGCAGCAACAATCATGAATTGGTGGACAAGTTCAAGGTTTGTTTGGCATATTATTTAAAGTTAAGGGATTTGGGCAAATTGCAGTATTTCTTGGGTTTGGAAGTAGCAAGGTAAACCAAAATGATGGTCATTGCCCAGAGAAAGTTTGTTCTTGAGTTGCTTGAAGAATATGGATTGCTTTGGGCAAAACTTAGTTCTATACTTATGGATGCAAGAGGTAAATTTTTACATTCAGTTGAGGGTCTTCTTGAGGACCCACTGGACATAGACAGTTAGTGAGGAAGTTAATGTATGTTACTCTCACAAGGCCAGACATAGTTTATGCAGTGCACATTTTGTCACAATTTATGGACAAGCCTAGACAAACTCACCTAGTTGTTGCTCACAAGGTGTTAAAGTACTTGCAAGCTGCTTCTGTTTAAGGGTTGTTCTTGTCCGCTAGTTCTAAACTTGAGCTAGTTGCGTATTGTGATAGTGACTGGGCTGGATGTGCAAAAACTCAGAGGTCTTTAACTGCTTATTATGTGTTTCTTGAAAGATCCTTGATAAGTTGGAAGTGCAAAAAGCAGCAAACAGTTTCTAGGAGTTCATCAGAGGCAAAGTATAGGTCAATGGCAGCTTGTGTTTCTGAAATCATATGGTTGTCTATGTTACTTAAAGATTTGGGGGCACATTTACACAGTCAATTTCATTGTTTTTTGATAGTTCTTCAGCTAAACAAATTTCCAAGAATCTGGTTATGCATGAGAGGACAAAGCACATGGAGATTAGTTGTCACTTTATTAGGGAAAAGGTTTTGCAAGGAGTGGTTATGCCAATTTATTTGTGTTCTAAGGAGCAACCTGCAGATTTGTTTACAAGCCTTGTCTACACAGTTTAAGTATTTGTTAAGCAAGTTGAACATAAGCAATATATAGTTCAACTTGAAGGGGCTTATCAAGTTAGACTAGTCAATGATAGTGATAATAGTCAACAACCCAACTCATTAAGTGAGTTGGATAACTAACTCTATCTAACTATAAATTAGGCAGTTACGCCTCAGCAAATTAATAGCAATTCATTGGATTCATTCTCACTAGCAAAAGGTTGAGGGAGAACAGAGAAACACCATGGACCTGTTGCAGCAGCATCATATTCTTTTTCTTTTCTAATTTTTTCACTCTTCTTCTCTTCTCTCTTCTTTTCTTCCATTTTCTTCTTCCCTTCCCAAAATAGTACTATGGCAGCATATTTTTATTTTAATTACTATATATCAATGTATAATTATGTATATGTATATATGTATTTTTTGTGTGTGTGTGTGTATATATAGGCTATGGTACCTCACTTCGAAAAGACCCTCACATCACCTCTCTCCTCTCCCCTAAGGCCATAGGATACCCCGTTGCCTTCGGGTTGGCTCTCACCTTAATAATACTGAAGTTTTGGGACTTTGTTTGGAAACCAGTAAAGATCTCTAGGCTGCCATTTCTTGAATGATTGACTTGATTTATATTTTCTTAAAGAATTTTGTATGTTACCGTTATGAGTTATAATACTTCGATGATCTCTTAAGGGTTTACATTTTATATGAAGGATTGTATTTTCTTTGCATTATAAGATTTTTTTTTTTTTTTTTTTTTGTGCTTCCTACAATGAAGTGTTTTTTCGCCATTCATGGTTCAAGAAATAGAGTGATATTTTGCTTTGAGTGCACCTTACAGTTTTAACAACCTTGATTTTACCGCAACTTTGATGGAATGATTGCAAATGACTAGGACTAGTGGAGCTTAGACAGCCGAAGATATCTAATTAGCAAAAGCAACAAAAATAAAATTAGTACTTTGCTGATTTGCTATCTGTGTCACCAAGATTTACATTTAAGTTAAAACAGGTAAATCTGTAACCATGATATTACGTTGCTGCAATACTGCTTAAATTGAGCATGCACTAAGATAAAGGTACCTCCAGGATGGCATGGAATTCTTCTTTAGCAATCACCAGCCTATCTGTGTCACTTGAATCCACAACATAAATTATGGCTTGAGTGTTAGGAAAATAACATCTCCAATATGGTCTGTATCATAAATACGGATACAGTTAGCTTCCAGATTGATGAAAGAGTAATTATTTCATAATCAATCAGAGGAACCAGCAAAAATAATGAGACAAAGAAGCAGAAATTGTAAACCTAAAAGCATGAAGAAGAATATGACAATCATCCTCAATCCTTTAAGCCGCAAGATATATATCTTGTCAATGAAATTTCCCATTGATAAATTGCTAACATGATTTCAATCAAAATGAGAAAGCTCAACGTTTTGACTCCACAAAATGTAGAACAAGAACAGGAACAAGGGATTAGGGAATAAATCCTTAAAGAAAAAAAGATATCTAATTCTCAAACTTTATTATTATCAAATAATCGTAACAAAGTCTAGTGGAATTGATAATAAGCAACCCTTTTATATAGCACCCTAACCCTAAACAAAATAGGAATTAAACTCCTCACTAATTAGGAATAAATAAAACGCTAGCAAAACAGGAATAAAACTCTTCACTATTTAGGAATAAACAAAACCCTAACAAAATAGGAATATCTTAATAAAATAGGAATCAAACATTAATTCCTATGTCTATATGTTCTCCTAAAATAAGTATTCCTAAAATCTCTAGGAGTATGATCTGCATCATTAACATTCATCTTGATGAGATGAATAGGCCAGTTACACATAAGATATCAATCATGGCAAAGCCTGTGGCTTCAGTTACCTTTTTATGCCACAAATATCAATACTCAATAGAAAACTCAGTGACTGCAAGCCATTATAAGGAATAAATCCTATAGTTATCTTAGGTCATTGGGAAACCAATTAGGTTATGAAACACAATGGGTGATAATCCTTCCCAACTAAATTAACTAGAATAACTATCTTTCTTATTCATAATGGAGTTGATAGCCTTAAGATTTAATCTGGAGTTTCTTCTCAATTGAATGTTGAATACTAGCATTGAAATCAACCAATTGAAAATATCAAAATGAAAATCTCAAGTCTTTACTGTTGACCTATCCCCAATAAATTCTGACACTGCATAGTCATTTCAAACAAAACTATTATCTACATCACAAGATAATGGAATTCCTTACTGATAAAATGAACATGTTTTTTTTTATTTTTTAAAAAATTTAGACGAACAAAAATTTTGACCAAGAAATTACCTGATACTTGTTTGTCCACCTGCATCAGAAAGCAAAGACAAATATATTAGGAAAAGAAAATAACACGACTTGGACATTTGATCATTAAAGGCTTAAAAGAAAAGCTCTTCATCAAGCATAATTCGGTATATTTCCAAATATATATATGAAATTGACAAAAAATAATCAGTTAAACAAATGAGGGTTTAACTGTCATATAACTGGAGTTTTGAATAGTGTCATGCCTGGTGGAAGTTGGCATCCCAAATGTATTTCATAAAAAATAAAATAAATAAAACCAAAAATCCATCTCATATTGATTGACCTTTGACCCTTCCATTTTTTTCTTTCTTTTACTTAAGAGTTGAATTGGAACACATATAAGGTTGCAACTATAACAAATAGGAGGAACATCATAACCATATTACCAAGCATAGGATCGTTTTAATTTAGATGTCCCCTTTATATAGAAGAGTACATCAAAAAAGAGTCCCATGTTTTAGAAATACTGCTAAAAGGAAAATCCTATCAAAATAACAAGATAAAGATCATTATAAAATAAATTAATTAAATCCTAGACCTAATTCTAATCCATATCCTATTTGGTATCCTAATTCTAATCCATATCCTATTTGCTCCCCTCTTAGAGAAAGAGCTTGTCCTTAAGCTCAAATACTATATAAGCCTCGCTAAACTGATTTTCTCCAATTTTTTGCTTGCATTTAAATGCTCGTGTTAGACTTATAGTAGTCACTACAGTTCTTTTCTCTCTAGAAATAACATTTGGGAAGGTAAGGGATTGGTCTACAATTCTTCAGAAACATGTACATTTTTTTTGTACATAAAAGTTTCCATTATTTCATTTTCCACCATGTGTCTGTCTCACAAAAAGAGCTAACATATTCAATTATGAATAACAAATTCATATAAAATCAAAGCATATATCAACTGACCAACCTCAGGCTCCACATAAATGTGTTTTACTCCACCCAAAATCTAGTGAAAAAAGAAAAAGAAATGCATATTTATAGGATAAAAGCTTATGCATAGTAATTAAAAGAGATGTGGCTTCACACACTTAACTTGTAATAGTTGTGAGCAGCTAGTAATAAATTTCATATGGAATATCAGTCATATGTAGAGAATATGGTTCTAATGAATCTAAAGGAACAAAATGGCGTACCGAGATCCCATACTTGAAATTTGATATTGTTGTACTGCACTGTTTCGACATTAAATCCAATTGCTGCGTCCAAAAAACGAATAGATCATTTAGTAATTCTGAACAGAACGACAAATCAAACAAGAAATTATAGAAAAGGTTCAGAAGTTCTTTAAAGAAAATGCAATTAACTAAGCCACTGAAGCTAAAACCATCGGTTCGTAAACAAGAGCACTCAGATTATCAGATTTACAGCAGCAAATTTCATTCTTTTAGCTATCCAAACAAACATCATAACCCCGGGAAACTAAGATAGAATACTAACTTGGAATCGTGGACACAACTTCACCCATCTGAAGCCGATCTGCATTAAATCAAAATCAGATCACAAAAATTATCAAAATTCACCGATTACTAATTGCATAAAAATGCAAAACGAGTAAAGGTCATCACTCAGAAACGATCCGAGCAAAAAAGAAGAAAGCATACAGAGAATCGTAGTTTTGCCAGCATTGTCGAGTCCAAGAACAAGAATCCGGGCCTCTTTGTTGCCAAAGAGCGAAGAAAACATTTTAGTAAACAATATACCCATCCTTTAGCTCTTAATAAGAACCGAAACTGATAATTCTCAGTGCATGTGGAACACAGATCGTAGAATTTGGATCTGATCTGCAAGGCAGAGCCCTGTTCCTCTCTGTCAAATAATTAAAAATAAAAGGGAAAACAAAGTGTCAGCGTGAACC
>CAOGCB010581565.1:0-10796 GCA_948266635.1 Cnidoscolus chayamansa | reverse complement strand
AAAAAAAATTATAAATTTATTTCAATTAATTTATTTAATCATTTATTAATATTTTAATTATATAATTCTACATAATTGACATTAAAATTAGTAATAAATTTAATCATTCGACCTCACTCAGAGAGAAGAATAATAAATCATTAATTTCAATGTCCATAATTTGAAAATTCATAAACTACAGCATTGTGAATATTAATTTATAAGCTTACGTACTATTTGTTTGACAAGCTTCTTATTGTTTTTTATTTTGACAGAAGAAAAAAACTTAGTTTTTACGAGATTATGTAGATAGTATATTCAAGTTTGTCCAGTCGGGAGTGCGGTGGATAATTTATATCACAACAAAAATCATCAGCCAGATGCTTACACTGGAGAATAACTTGGCAGCCTGTACGCAATCTAATGATAATTCACCTGCAAACAGAAGATCACAGCATAATAAACGAAACCAGGCAGGGTGAATGGTCCATTAGTCATCAACTTAGCTCTCCACTACGTATGCACAAGTAATCACCATCGACAACCAAACTTGGCAAGGAACAATAGAAGCATCGTAAATCCCAAATCTGGACTAATTTTAACAGCCACAATGGGTTCTTTTTGCAGATAGTACCATAAGGCCTAATCGAAGTGTAGAAAGCTGCCTTTCTTCTGCCGAAAAAAACAGGAGAAAAAAATATATATCTAGGCTCTTGTAGCCATGCATCGAATGCTCAGATGGGTAGTTAAGAATGATGTCACTACTAGGAATTTGCTCTATGAAAAAGTGCTGGAGGCTTTCAGGAAAAGACCCTACCTTCAAACAAGAGCAAGCCTCGCCCCTCAGTGGAAACCGCACTCAGAAGTGGTTAGCAGGCTTTGAATACAGTATGAGAATTTCCTCTTATCACATACTACAGCCACGTCCTTGTATGTAATTTTATTTCAATAAAAAGGACATTAACTTGTGTGAATACCGCAGGCAAGCGCTTTCCATTCACATTAATATTGTTTGATTCCTGTTATAATTACTAAAACACCCCAATGTATGTGAACATAGAGTGATATTATTATTTAACACTTCGTGTATTGAATAATCTCCATTACTGCCTATAATAAGAGCACAGAGTCCCTTGTTTGGCAGATCAAGAAGATATAAAAAAGAGCCAAACTTGCTAATAAACCACTCCATAGCTTAGCTTAGTCCAGTTGCTAATGCCATTTCACTCACCTGATAGATTCAGAAAAGGACATACATCTTGTCCAAAATCAGCTAAAATATATATAATCTGCAGCAAAATTAGTTAAAAGATAATAAGAACACAACCCTTAATATTAATCCCCTTATTTGGTAGACAGAACTACTTAAATTAATTTGGAGCTGAAGAGTGTTACCATTATATGTGTGTCCCCTAAGCTTTACATATAAATGCAAAATTTGTTGTTTTATTCATTTTACTTGATTTTCCTTGGTTATGCCCAGTAACTCTGATTGTTCTGAGTAAGTAATTATAACAAAATAATTATCTAATTCATCCTATTTTTTATGCATTCTGTTCTAGGATATTAGCATACCTTATCAAATGTCTATAGGAACTCTCAAGCCATCATGTGCAAGCTGCACCAGTATTCCTTCCCTATACAAATAGTGGCAAAAGAAAAACAAAACAGAATGTTAATGATGCTGGACTATGCAAATGTGATCTTATTTCAGTAAATAAATTTATTAGATAAGCAAATCATGTCAATTGTGCTTCAAAATGCATATCATCATCAATAAAAAAAAATTGCAGACCTTTTAGACCATTCTGCTAGAAAGTCATTATCTTTATAATGATCAAGCTCATGACCCATCCCAGTAAAAAGAGCTTGCTTGGGACATATTCTCTTCACAGCTTCAAGGCTCTAACAGATTAAGCAGCAAAATTGGCAGTAGAAGCGTTTAAAATAAGCATTCATCTACAAAAATAAAAATTTTGACATGTTCTGCAATTTTGCAACAACTTTTTGCAACTTTCATTGGATTTCAAAAGCACAGTTGCAATTACATCTAAGATTTTGACATAATTGCAACTGAGTTTTAAAATCAGGATAAAATTGCAAAAACTAAAAGCTTTGGGAAAAATTTCAAAAACATTTGAATGATTGGAATTTTTCTGTTTTTGTCCTCATGCCTTATTCCAACAAAATATCAAAGGAAGCAGAACTGGGGAAATAAACCTCAGATAAAGTGAAGTGAGCACCAGGGAGTCCATACTGCGGAGAAGAAAAAGGAAAAGATCAGTGGTATTTATTCTTAAAACTATTTGAAAGTAGACTAGCAAAAAAGTCTTGGCTAGACACATGTTATCAGCAGCATATATAAAAGATAAATAAATAAGGAGAGCGAAAGAGAGTAGGGTTGAGAAACTGATTACTTCAGTTCATAATAGAAATAAATCTCTCAAACTGAACAAACCAAATTTATTAGAAGTTTAAACCAATCAGACCTGAATAAAAGTCAAAACTAAATTGAATCAAACTGAGTTTCAATTTTATTTGTTTTGGTTCACCAGTTTTACAGCAAAACAAATTCAAACTCAGCAGTAATAGCAACACAATCAAGTAAACACATTCAGTATTTCATGCCTTCAAGCATCACAAGCCACAAGCCAAGGAAGACAAACTAGAACAAAGTTAATACGCATAAATAAATGCCTAAATACAATACTATCAGTTACATACAACAAATTGAAAATCCATTATTCAGCAAAGATTTAGACTTAAATGTTTCTGCCATCTGAGCTAATAAGAGAAAGGAAGAGCTCCCACCCTGAAAATAATGTGCGACTTATTACTCAAGTTGAACTCTTCATCCCCTATGACTGCTTATGCAAAAAATGTGAAAAATTAGTGATTCTGCTTGTGAATCCTTGTTTCTTGTCCTTGGTTGGGAAGGGCAGAGTTCCATTTGGTGAGTGGGTATAGCACATACGAAAGAAACTTGTGGATGATACTAAAGCTGTATGAATCCAACAATCACGAGATATAGTAGGCTGATGAGAAGAGAGAGGAAATGGCAGATGGAAAGGAAGTTGAGAGCAACAGAAGGAGAAGAGAAAAGAGGCGCAATAATCAAAGAAATCTAGAAGCAGAAGGGCTGGGAAAGAAATCAAAAGGGACTAGAGGTCCTTGATTGCTTGCTGGAGAAAAAAATTGAGAGGAGGTGGGAGGGTAAGAAATACAGAGCTGACAAAAAAAGGAGAAGAGGATGAGTTAGAGGCATGAGGCTAGGGATTATGAGCAAAGAGTAAATATATTTTAAGATTTAAAAGCCTGAAATCTCTGGAATGAACAACCAGGATTAGTCAAGTTGAAAAAAATAGATGAGACAATTTGTTGGGATGAGAGTTGGACTGAAGGAGTGAGGTGATTAGGAGCCTTTGACCATTAAGCAACATAAAGCCTTGGCTGCTATGAAGTTGCAAATTTAGCATATCTCAATTCAGTTTGTTTTTTTTATGAAAACCAAACCAGACCAAGCCTCTAAAAAGGCCAAACTGAATTTCTGAACTAATTCGATTCTGTCAGTTTATTCAATTTAAAACTAATGCTGCTCACCCTAGAGAGAAGTGGCACGAGGAAAAGAATGTAATTTAGGTTTCATGGAAGGATGAAGAAAAAGGCTTATGCATTATACAACTTGGTCGAGATTACCATACTAATCATAGTTCAAAAACTGCATATCATTGTAAATTTACTGAATTCCGGGATTCAAAATGGTTAAACTGAAAAATGGGAACGAAACTGAAATTCAGAGCTAATTCAAGGGATGATTATTGCATTATTCTTATTTGTTATTCTTGTAGTGGCTTAGTTTGCTGGAGAAGGCATATTTGCATTTATGTTAAAAAATGTAAGAAGACACTAGTACTCTCTTTCTGGCAGATCATGAATGTTATGAACAACTTTTTATTTGGGGAAAATTCTCTCATTTTCTATTTTGATAGAAACTCTTGATGGGGGTCGAGAAAGTACAACAAAAATAATTGTGACTGACCTTGCGTGAAGCATCCAAGATAAGGAGATCCAACTGCCCAGCCCCAGCTTTTGAAATTGCTGTAAAAATCAAGATTCACTAAATCAAAAAAATATTGAAACTATATGATAAATATCATAAAATTATCCTCAAATAAACAAATCCAACTAAAATGAAAAATTTTCTCCAAAAATAAAAAGATATCAATCACAATTAGTTTTCAGAGTATTTAATAAATTCATAGATGATATATATTGTGTAATATATATGTACCGAAAAAAATCCCAAGCAAGATGAACAAATAATACTCACCATATTCAGTGCTTGCAGGAAAACGAGAAACATCAGATATGTAAGCTACTCTACTTTTTTCACCAAAGAGAAAACCTAAGCAAATATAGTCTTCTCCATGCATCACCTGCATTAGATAACATAGGAATAAGGTATATATTTTTGTGTTTTTCATGTGTTTCTTTGAAGAGAGTGTCAGAACAACTAACTGGCAGAGGAACAAATTTTACTCCTGATGCAACAAATGGTCTCTGACAATCTTCCTCTATAATATTCCAATCCAGCTGTGCTGCCACTCGTCTTACTCTTTGGCCTTCCCTTAAATTTTTCTTCATCAAGTATGGAAATCTCAAAGCAATGCTGCTTCCATGGTATAACAAGATAGACGTGAAAATAACGTTTTAAGTTAATTTGGCCAGTGACATAGCAAAAAATAAGTAAAAAGTAGAAAATAATGCAAATAAAACATTCACACTGGCTTACAAAACAATTAAATAAAGAATATAAAAAGGAATTTGACACTTAATTGATAATCCAACAAGGGCATGCAAGCTAACTCATACTTTAGTTGCTCAAAATCTATACAAAACAACAGTAAATGTGTGACATTTTGAAGACATACTGGTTAACTTTCAAGACGCAACGATTTTTAAAAACTTAGCATGGATGATTAAGGAAAACGATGTTCCCACATCCTATGGAAAGTATCCTGGAATCAGGATGGCTTTTAGCATGTTCCACTTTTCTTACTAAATTAATTTAATCTTTCAAAAACAAGAAACAAAATGAGCAAAATATTTGAGAGGTTATTTTACATATTCAACCTTTTAAGTTGCTCCACCTTCAATATTCTTAACTTATTACTGTAGGTCATTTAACAGCAGACTACTTCATAATCAGCTTTAAAACCAAAATATTTTAGATAATCACATTGTAGGGATTTTAGTTTGACAATAAACTAAAACATCTTTTTATCAACTAAATTTCCATTCTAGTTCCATAAATGCGTATTTCATCACAAAGAACCATTGTTGTAAGCATCAAATATGTTTTCAATGACAAATATGCATCCCAAAAATGAAAAATGCATGAAAAAGGACAAAAGAACTTGTTGCAAAGATGCATGCTTGCAGAGAAGCAGGAATAGCAAACTTACCTATCCATGGTAAACTGACTTAGGTAAATAGGGATTGGATCAATATTATTTGTAGGACTAAACGGTAGTGCAGCACGAATGTCATCAAGACCAAGAACTGCATCAGCATGTTCATGACTCAAAATAATCTGCAGTCCACACAAACTTAGTTCCAGTACCGCCATTAACACAGCGCCCCAGTTATGAAGATGATAATTGAATAATTTTCAACACCAGCATGCATAAAAAAAAAATCAACCAATCTTGAATTGTAATATTTCATAGGAGATAGTTAACGTTTGCAGTTTATATCACACTATCACAAGGGCACTATGCTCAATGCTCATAATAACAATAGGGAATTTGAAAAAAAAAACACGATGTTGCTGCTCACATTAAAATGTCAGTAAAAGCCATAGGGGATAGGGCTACTTTGAAAAATGGCTAAACCACCTGGCCATTTGGCTCATAGTTTTTAGAGATTAACATCAAATCATGCAGAGATCATACTTCTGTACTTCAAATAGTGGCATTTGTTGATATCCATCAACACCCACCATCCCACCCTTTGGTTCAAAAAGTGTTCAAATTTATGCTTGTACTGGTTCAATCATGTAAAAATTTAGTCACCAATAGCATCCTAAAGGAGATAGATGAATATGGCATTAAAACAATGGTGGATTGCTAACTGCTCGACCAGAAGTCATGCAATAAATTGGCTAAGACAAAATTCTAGCCTTGTTATAATTCAGACAGCGAACTTAATAATGTTTGTTAAATAAATGCGCTTAATGATAATTCAGAAATGGACTTGAGAATTGAGATAATGCTAGTTAAAGTGGTCAAAGTGCTTTCTTATGCTTCTTTCCTGAATGAGTTTCTTTCCTTCCCATTCTACCATTTTGCTAATGAGACATGGAGAAGCTAAAATAAAAAGCTGAAGCAAAAAGATCCTCAAATCAGCTCAATATAGTCTTAAGCAACAGCTACTTCGAGTTGCCTAATTATTACTCTTCCTATGTCATGCTCAATCAGATGACAAACTATGATGAAAATCACATTTAACATCGTCCCTACCAATCCTGATTTGATCTTATTTCACGATTTAAACAGTGTCCACTAATATAATAGGGAAAAAAAAGCCTTCCATTCATATAACTGGACTGGATATAATTAATACGCAGCCTTTTCAAGATCACTTCAATTCCTTAGTTAAACTATGAGAAAATGCTTTCATCAAAGAGCTGAAAGTTTGGGTCAAGGAAATAACCAGTGACGAGAGTGAGATGTGGGTAGAAGATGACTCACAGAGTCCATTCGAGGAATCTTGTGGAAAGTAAACCACCTAAGCACTTGCTCCCTAAACGTCTTCCCAATATCGATCAATACATAGCTGTGTTTCTCATCACTCTGGCAATAATCTATAAGAAGAGACGTATTGCACCTGCATATTAAACAATTAAAAGGAAAAAGCATACAAATTTTTACTTGCTAATTTTCTCAGCAACCCAACACAGCAACTAAAAGAAATTTGCAAAAATAACAAAATGATGATCTTTTCAAGAGCAATTGAAATGAGCAACAGAACCTGTAGTTGGGATTTTGCTCAGGTGGGACAGAGAGGGCCTGGTGGCAAACATGGCAGGGCGGATCCGATGGCTGTATGAGGCACAATCCAAAGGGGACGGTGTTGGAGCACCCGGTCCCCAGAAAGATCAAAGCTGATTTAAGAGCATCATGAATGCTGTTATGGGGGAGACTTTGAGACTCCATTGCAATTGAGGCCTTACTGTATAGGCTAATGATAGGTGCGGATGCTTGAGCTTGGAAGGAGGAAATCGAACGGTGATCAGAATATGCCTAATGTTCTTTGTCATTAAAAACCTTTCAAAATTTGCAGGTGAAAGAAACTAATAGATTACAATATTCCGAGTGGACCAATATACTATTGTTCTTTGACCTTTCCTATGTGCAACTGAAACCTCTTAATTTATAAAAAAAAAATGGAAATTGAACAATCTTCTGAAATCCACGTAAATTGTAGTTAACCCCACAAGCTAACCGTTTTCTTCTCCCTTGAAAAAAAAGGGAAAACGGGAAAAGGAAGAAGAAAGCAAGAGAGAAAATCCCTGACAAATCGTCGACGATCAGCAGACTCTCCTCCGCCCTATCCGTCATAGAGTCGACCATCACCGTTCACGTGCCCCACATCAGACTCAGCAGATGAAGCATTCGAATTTTACAGTCCCTTCACACGAACAACGACAAAAATTACAGGCTCCTGATATCCCTCTCCGTTTCTACTTTTGCCGGCATGAATAAATATTTTAGATCGATCAAATTTTTTTTAAAATTTCTCTATTCTTTGAAATTTTTTTTCCTTCCCACCATTTTCCTCTACGAAAGGATTAAAGCGAACTGTGCCATTTAACTTCAGTTCAACAAATCACAAATAGGGTAATCTGGTCGGAGCCTCGGAGATTGAAGAAATAAATAAAGGTGAAAGGAGAACGATGGAAGAGTTGCATCCAATGCACGTAATAAAAAAAAAAATAAAAAGTGCTGTATAGTAAATAATAAAAAATTAGAATTGTACAAGGTTCTGGTGGTGATGGAATTTAAGTAGCAGCTTCACAGCAGACAATCCATAGATTACCAAACCTATACTTCATTGGATTAGCCATCGCAAATTCTATAATTGAAACATACATCTTGAGTTATTCTATAACCTGAAACTAAAGCAACCCCCTGCCTGATTAACACAGCACAATCATGTCATGTGAAAGTCACCACCTTTCTTAACATTTCCAGTAATTATAGATATGTAAGGAAAGCCTAAATATTTCCACTTAGACCTTGATGTTTTCATTAACCAAGTATATATCACATTTTAAGAACGCAAAAGCACTTTTACATCAATACCCCTCATATTCTTTCATACTTCCTGCACTTTTTCTAGTTAAAAGTATTGTATAAATTATTGAATGTAGACTTCTGAAGCTATATATAGTATTTCACTCTGTTTATTCCTCCCTCCAGAATGGGATGGAAAGTATAAATTACGTATCTGGTGATAACTGGTAAGTTTACATCCTTATTCCTGTCTTCTTAAGGGGATGGAAACTATTGAAGTGTCTGCTGATTGATAGTTCGACATGTTTATTCCTCCCATCAGAACGGGATGGAAACTACAAATTATACATCCATTGATGACTGTAACTTGTAGTTTATATCTCAACCTGCAAACAAAAGTAGGGGTACTTTATTAGTCTCAACATGTAACCCCCTAATCTGAGTTGAACTAATTCACCATGAACTATAGACGCAACAAATGAGATTAACAAGTATTTGTATCTATAATTCGCGGTGCATCAAGTCCATTCAAAAGTTTCACCCCATACTTGCATAGTAAAGCGATGAAGGAACCAAAGGTAGTAAAAAGATTTGCTATAACTAGAATCATTCCATTTAAAATCAAATATTAATTTAGCTCAGAACTCAAATGATCCCAATCAAGTATGCAAATTGTAATTGAGTGTAATCATTTGAGAATCTGCATTTTGTAATTTAAAGCTCATAATTTGATTCAATTTTTCTGAAATTCATAATTTTAAATGATTAAAAACTACAAAACTACACAATTTTTCTGAAGTTCATTGCTTCTTATTGTTTACAATTTACATTTTTTTTTTCTGAATTGCTCTCCCCATCTTCTTCTCCACAGTCCCTGCATATTTTGAAACATGCTAGTACTCTAATTATGTTTTATTCTGGTTTCCCGGATATTTTAATGTTACAGCCAATGGAAACAAATGTTCTGCTCTAATGAGTATGATTGTGAAGGTGAATACAAGAAATATTACATTTTTTTCTTTGTGGTCCTATTTTAGTTATATATGTACAAATGGCAATGAGGTTGGAGACCTATATAAAATTGGATAAAAAGTCATTTTGCTTCCTTATTCTAGAACAAACTAATGACAACAAAAAATTGGCCAGTTAGACCACCAAAATTGGCAAAGTGGTGTGGATGACTGGATGTTCTGATTGACCCAGTTAAGAATTTCAATTCACAACTCGACTCCCAAATTGAGAACTATCAGTTTATGTCAACTTATTGATAAGCTATATAAATAAATAAATGGAAACATAAAAATTCCTAAAGTTCATGCATGTTTTGTCTCCACTGACTAAGAAAGAAGAAACATATTTCTGTGCTAAATGCAGTTTGATATCAGACCAAAGTTCGAAAGATTAATGTATGAGGTGTTTGATGATGCAAACTAAGCAACTCAACCAAGTCTATGATCTTAAGTGAGAGAGAGTTCTTACTTTCCCAGTGATCAGTAAACATGCTACAAAACTGGCTTACCTCATCACAGTTCTATAGGAACTCTCAAACCATCACGTGCCAGCTGCACCAGTATTCCTTCCCTGCAAATGCCAGTTGCTATACTTCAATTGAGATAAAAAGAAGAAAGCAGACAAAATAAAATACAAAATCTTAATCCTACCAAGTATTCAACTATGCTGATATGATTTTGCCTCAGTAAATGCATTTTACCCAACAGCCAAACCATGTTAGTTGTGATCGAAATGTGTGTCATCAACAAGACCATGACTATCAAGAGCAAATTTTATACCTTTCAGACCATTCCGCTAAGAAGTCATTGTCCTTGTAATGATCAAACTCATGATTCATTCCAATTAAAAGAGCTTGTTTTGGACATAACCTCTTCACAGCTTCAAGGGTCTGCAGATAGGCAAAATAAGTGGCAGTAGAAGCATTTAAAATATTCTAAAAAGATAGATGATGAACTGGAAAGGGGAAAAAACCTGAGGTAAGCAGAAATGAACATTATGGGATCCGTTCTGCATATAGATGACACAAGCAGGAAGGTTAGTGAGATAAATTACTGAAACCATCAGAAAATACAAAGCAGAACGGCAATGCAAAATTGGCTATAGACATTATCAATAGCAGAACAGGAGCATACAATCAAGGAGGTTTCTTTGAAATGTGAAGGGCTTATGAATACAATTTGGTGAAAGATTACCACAACCATGACTGTCCTAAAAATCAATTCTATCATCTTTAAATTTTATTTAATCTCTGACCATTATAATGAAAATCATAGCAACCACCTTCTTCACTTCTTGTTTTTTAAGCAAAAAGAGTTTTAAGCAAGTTAATGGCAAAGAGGGAGGGTGATGAAGAAAGTGCTGATTACTTAAAGAGGATTACAAGTAAACATGATTGCAAAATTTGTTAAATTCAGCAAGAAATTCAGGAATCTGTCTTTGAAGCTAGCACATTTGTGGTCATTTTGCTTATAGGACATACATATATTGGGATTGCAAATACTGAGGCAT
>CAOGCB010581409.1:0-27231 GCA_948266635.1 Cnidoscolus chayamansa | reverse complement strand
CACAATTTTACCAAGTGATTGGAAGCTCACTTGTGAGTGATGGAAGTCAAATAATATAGGGTTATGTGTTCTCATCCAATCAGCTCCTAAAATGATTGCAAAACTTCCAATAGGCAACACCCTCAAATCCATACAAAACTTATGTTCTCCAACCTTCCATTTGAATTCAGGGCTGATATGTGAACTCTCAATTTTCCACCCGTCAGCAATAGTGACAGTTATCCAGGTTGCTGTCACTAAAGGAACCCTCAATTCCCTTGCTACTTGCTCATCTAGAAAACTATTAGTGTTGCCACTATCTACTAGCACTAACAATTGTCTGTTGTTGTGTTCCCTCATTAATATAATAGTGTTCACCCTTTGGCTTCCTTCTAATGCATGAAGTGATAGAGTCACTTCTTCCCCCATAAAGTTTGGTTTCTCCTCATTTTGCCACTCCCCACCTACCTCTTTCATCTCTTCTCCTCCCAATTCTCTTGCATCACCCCCTAATTCCTCCATTTGAACTGCCATGGCAGTTATGGTCTTGCACTGATGACCCGAAAAATATCTGTCCCCACATTTAAAACAGGTTCTAGGAATTTTGTTTTGGGTATTTTGGTTGACAGAAGATTGAGATGAGCTTGGATTGGTGTTTTTAGGTGTCATGATACTGCTATTTGGTGGTCTGTAAGTGTAGGGGTACTGTTGTGGGTTAACTAGGGGCTTTGGATAGTTTGATGGGTGAGTGTAGGTGGTATTTGCCTTAGGAATTTGAGAGAATGTGGATCTGGAACTTGAGGGGTAACTCTTTTTTGTGTTATTAAGAAATTGTTCTTGAAATTTGGCCATTTGGAAAGCTTGGGCTAAGGTGTTTGGTTTTAACATGCTAATGACAGGTTTGATCTCTTCTTTCAATCCCCCCATAAACACAGATAAGTAATAAGTTTCCCCCAGATTTGGTTTAACTCTTTCAACTTTTACTCTCACATATTCAAACTTATCTTGGTACATCTCTATAGTCCCCTCTTGTCTAAGTTTCATCAATTCTTCCACCACATCTTCTAATCCCTCATCACCAAATCTAGCACATAATTCTTTCTCAAATTCCTCCCAATAATGAGGCCCTTCATTTCTAACCCAATTATAGTACCAAGCATCAGCTCTATCTACCAAAAACAAACTTGCAATTCCCATCATTTTGTCCCTAGGAACCCCATAAATCTCAAAATACTTAGTGCATTTCCTAAACCAAGGTCTAGGTTCTGTTCTACCATCAAAGGTTACTAGTTTCAGATTTGGAATGAATCTAGTCATACCTGGATTCTCTACTCCAATTTCTACAGTGTTTGAATCTCTCCCCGGATTGTTACTAGCTCTATGTGGGTTTGGAAGAATCCTCTCCCACTGAAAGCTGGTTGAACACCCAATTGTTCAAGATCTTCCTCTGCTTCTGCTCCGTCTATCGGGGAGATTGCCACCGAAGATCGATCACAATTCTTCGAGTAACAGGCTGTGATTCTCAATCGCACATCGCCTGATTTCTTCCTTCATGTCTTTGCTATCCTTCTTTGCCTTCTCCTGCAGCTGGCGAATTTGCTCTTCTAGCTCACCCAGTCGTGCCTCTTGACTCATGGCAGTCAATCGAGTCATGATGCAGCAATCGATCTAATTGAGTTAGATGATTGCTGTATAACCCGCTCTGATACCAATTGTTGTGATAACAATTGATAAGAAGAATGGAGATGAGTAGAATGAGAGAAAAGGAGAGAAAAGAGAGTTGAGAAGAAGCTGTTTGGATTAATTTTCTGTATATCCTTTCTATGTACAGCTTTCTTACTTTTATGCTAGGATCTTCTAACTAACTTGACAGCTCATCCTTCTAGCTCTTTCCTACTAACTAATTCTGTTTAGCTCATTCACATGCTTTCTAGCTCATACACATGCTTATTCTTCTAGCTATTTTCTTTTTTGCTACGTCTACGCCTAACATATGTGACAGAGAGCTTTTTGCCACTGAACTTCTTGCTGGAGCTAATTAGTAATGAGTTGATTGTGAAGGATGTTATTCGATATAGGTTGACTTGACAATTTTCATCATTTTGCATATTTGGATTTCATAATCATTATGTGCCTCTTTCACCTTGTTGAGTTTTTGTTTCATAATTGTATCTATCTTTCAGGTTTTAACAGTCTTAATTTTCTTTGTTTTCTTAACGCCCAGGAGCACAATTTGGGAAGTGATGTTTCCCTGAAGAATCCTGATAGAAATGTGTCCTCTTACGCAATGCAACTCAAATATGCAGAAGCTCTGGAATCTGCTTCCAGGATGCCAAGTCATGGTATCCACCCACACTTGAATTTAGAACCAACTCATCTGGATGTCAATATGGTGAGAAAATTTCAGGGAGATGAATTTCAAATTCTGGGGGATTCCTTTAGAGATCTAGGATATTTCATGATGGAGCTGGGGCTCCGTCTTGCCCAAATATGTGATGAGTTCATTGGTGGCCATGAGTTGGAACGAAGCTTACTAGAATCTGGGACTGCAAAAGGGCGCCTCATACATTATCATTCAATTCTAGACAAACTTTTTGTGAGACAAAATGGGAGAAGGAAGGGACCCACCAAAAAGCAGGCCAATTCCAAAAAGAACCAAGAGCGCTGTCTAATAAGTGAGCAAAAACAAATACGAGGTTCAAACTTTGCTGCAAATGTCAATAAGGTTGGATCATGTGGAGATTATATGGATTTATGGCAGCAATGGCATTATGATTATGGTATCTTTACAGTTTTAACATCACCTATGTTTCTTCTCTCCTCATATTTATCAGAAAATATGGTGACAGATCAATCTTCATTATCATTTAATCAAGAATGCCCTTATCCCAATGGCTGTTCATATTTACAAATTTTTGATCCCAACAAGAATGATGTACTCATGGTAAAGACCTCAGCAGAAAGTTTCATCATTCAGGTTGGGGAATCAGCTGACATTTTATCAAAAGGAAAGCTTCGCTCAACCCTACACTGTGTTCGCAGACCAATGAAGAATGAAAATGTAAGCAGGGAAACTTTTGTCGTCTTTCTGCAACCTGCTTGGAGCAAAACATTTTCAATCTCAGACTATACTAAAGAAAACAGTGTGTCAGTTGGTAATTTATCGGATGAGGGAATTGACCATGGTCTAAATGAATTTACTCAAGATATTCATAAAATAGTTCCACCACTTTCATCACGGTTGAAGGATGGAATGACATTTGCAGAATTCTCACGTGAAACTACCAGGCGGTATTATGGTGGCAGTGGTTTACAATCCAATGGATAGCTCCTGATTTATTTTTTTTGCTATAGAATATAATTTGGTAACACATCTTCGAATAGTTAGTTGAATCACATTTCTTGATGTTTTTGTTTCATAAGGAATTTGTTATGATTCACTAAGTAATGCTTTCAACCAAACTGTCCAAATATTTCCTCGTTTATCTTTTCCAAAATGAGTAGAAATTTCCAGCCATTTCAAACCCTACTTGTGGTTTGATATATAAAGCTGACAAGTAATAAGTAGAGAAACAGACTCTATCAGTGCCTTCGACAATAGTTAATGTATATGGTTTCAGGATTAGCATGAAAATAATTTCTTTGTGCAGAAAAAAGGGACCTTCAGATTATTCTGTATATGGCTAAGTTGATGAATTTAGTTGTTTTGTTTGCAGGTTCTGTTCTAAATCATTGGTTTAATGCACTAGTTAATGACAGCATATCTAAGGGCTGAGCAACAGAACATATGAGCAACTGAGCGAACAAGCAGCTGAGTAGATGAGCGGCCGGTTGTTTTGTTTGCAGGTTCTGTTCTAAATCATTGGTTTAATGCATTAGTTAATGACAGCATATCTAAAGGCTGAGCAACTGAACATAGAGCAACTGGGCGAACAAGCAGCTGAGTAGATGAATGGCCAAAGACAAGCTAACTATTTGCGTAGAAACATACCATCCTAGGCTATCGAAGTTATATCTTATGGGAATTAATAGGCCGGATAAAGTTATCAGCTAAGGATTAGACTGAAGTACAGATGGTTCAATAGAATCCTACATCTCAAAACACGCCTATTTATATTCAGAATCTCTCGAGGTAATCTCTTAATTTTGAGATTTCATATTCATCATTCGCTAAGTTGAGAATTAATTTAGCTATGAGAGTGGATTCCTTGACAAGAGCTTATGCCTTTCTCACCTATTCAATTGCAGATCTAAAGGAGATTGTTTGTCATCACTAGTAAATCATTGGAGCATATCTAAGTTCATAAATCCATCTGGCACCATGTCAAAGGAAATATCACAATCTTGTTGGGATGTTATCTGTGGTTGCATGTAAATTTTTTCCTGTAGCAATATGCTATAGATAGCAGTAGGACGCAAGGCACTTTATTTTTATTTTGCAAGTTCCTAGTGTCCCTCTCAACTAGTGGAAAAAAAAAAAACATATAAAAAGTTGAGATACTCTTATCTCAAGATTGGGATGTAAACTCCATTGTGACAAGCTTTGCCAAGGTGGCACTTTGTAGGAGCATAATTGGCGATGTAAAATTTTTTATGAATTTCCTTGTTCTTCATCAATAGGTGGAGTAAAGGATTACCTGTGGGTAGAGAACGAAATTGCGATAGGTGTCCCAATTATTTCGGATAAAGGATATTTGAAAATCAAAGTCGAAATTTTTGAATAAATGAGTTCCAATAAGAAGTTGGAGGAAAGAAACACATCCATAAAAAGGTTGGTCGTGATATCATTGCTGGAAAGGAATAATCTCTTTAGCCAGTGGTCATGCAGGAATCAGAAAATATTTTTATAAAATGAAGAGGAAAGCAGGTTTTCCTCTGTCGTTGTGACTTAGATTTCTGATCAGGAGGGAGAAAATGGAAAAAGGAAGGGAAAGGGACAGAGATGATGACGTAGATAGGCACGCGCATGTTAGCATTAGGTATGGGTGGTGTTGAATGAGCAGCTTTGTGTCTAAAACAATAGTGGCATAATAGTGCAACCAGCTTTGTTTGGACATCCAAGCTTGTGGGCCTTGGACGTTGCCAGGTCCTTGGACAGGTAAGAAACAAAATCACTTCGGTGAGTTTATTGGTCCCTGCCATTCTCAGAACTGTTGTGCTGTCTCCCCATCTTGTTTATATATTGATTTTCACGATTTAAGTTTGGAGCCAATTTACATTATTTTATCATCCAATGGACATCAAGTTATGATTTATAATTGGCTTATTGCTATGATTGTCTTTTCTTTCACCCTTCTTGTCTTAAATCTTATATTTCTTGGTTGAATTTCAATTTCAGTGGGTTGTTCATATAGAATTAATTTTGTTAATTATTATCAAGTACTGAAGTTTTGTTTTTTTCTTAATTTCATTGACTGGAATTGACATTTGAATTCAAAAATTTTTCATTTAATCATACTGGTAATACTAAATGAATTAAATAAACTCTTGATTTTTTTATATGTTAGGGAATAAAGCTGAGTATTGACTTTCATTGATTTAATTTAGATTAAGTTTTAAGTATCAATAAATAAGAATTCTTTAATTTAATGCTAATTTTTTTTTTAATTAAGTCAAATTAATACCATTATTATTAATGATATTACAAAGATGAGCTTCACTAATAAGGCTCAAATCAAAAGTGGCTACGTGGGGACATAACATTGGTTAGATGACTATGGTAAAGAGAAACTACTACTGGTATAAAGTGAACCTAAACCCTCTACCTTCCTTAGCTAAAATTTCAAATTCAGCTCTCTTCCTTGATCATCCCCCTCGTCAACCGCAGCAGGCTGGGGAACAACTCTTCCTGCGCTATGCAGCTACCTGAAAGCCCAAAAGTGCCCATGGAGTTCCTCTCAAGGTCGTGCAGTATCTCAGCTCTTGAAGTCTCCAAAGCTCTCTCTTGCATGGCTTCCGACAAGTCTACTAACAGTAGCACCAGTTGCACCACCACTTCTATACTAGAAGATGTCATTGCCGAAAATGAGGACATTATTGCTAGTAGTATCTCTGTCAATCAGTCTTTCACTTCTTCTGCTACTTCCCAGCTAGTCCTTGAACGAATCATGTCTCAGTCAGTAAGTGCAAGTATTGGCTTTAGAATGAGAAATAAGAACTCCTGATGGTCATTGTTGTTCGTGATTTCATATTTAGAAGACTTCATTTAGTTTGGTTTTCATGGTCATATCGTTTGCAATTTGCAGGAAGCGTCACAATTGACATCAGGGAGGCTCTCGCACAGCAGCGGACCTTTGAACTTGGCAGAATCGGAGAGCCCCTCAATTTCACCTCCTGAAGAATTTGATGATGTGGTTAAGGTCTTGTATAGTTCTCATCTTATGGCAACAAAAATCCTTCTTATGGTAGTCATAGTGACTATATATGCCATTTTCCAGTTTTAGAGGACAATATATCATCAATGTCAACACACCGTAGCTTTTCTCTTCTTCCAGAGATTCAGAGGGCCGGACGGGGATGCTTTTCTCTTCTTCCAATAAAAGTTCTCTCTCCAATCCTACATTTTTTCTTCTCCACTAGGTCCGAAACATGAGCCCTTCCCAAATTTGAAATGCGGATGTTCTCACATGGTTTTTGAATCCAATATTAATGTAATTTAATATATAAGCTTTTTAAAAAAAATAAAATAAATTTAATCTATCACGTTATTGGTAGAGAGAGAGAGAGAGTGTGTGTGTGTGTGAGGTAAGCACGAAGCACTAAGCAGCCCAATTGCTGAGCTAAGGAAGTCCAAGTAAATTATGTTTGCCCTGCTCATTTGAAGCTATAAAGTCTTTTCCCTTCCAATTCACATAGTTACCGCGTACTCTTTGCTGCTTTACCCTTGAAACTAGCAAAGACACGCTGTTTTAATAGGCGAATTTATGTTCTTGTGTGCATTTATTACATGTTGGACCAAAGACACCCTCGTTTTGATGATCCTCTTCTGTTGCTTCGATTTCTTACCATATAAAGATCACACGTTGTTCGTCTATCCAAGAAATGAACAGTGTTAACCCGTTTAAAAGTTGTCCCTCGGTACATGATCATGAATCATTGCATTGTCTATGCAGTATTTCCATCCACAGAACCCCAACGGCGGTATCGCCACTGCTTCTGAGACGAAGACGGTTGGCAGGTGGTTGAAGGACAGGAAAGCGAGGAAGAAAGAAGAATCCAGAGCCTACAACGCGCAGCTCCATGCTGCGGTTTCAGTAGCTGCTGTGGCTGCTGCTGTAGCAGCCACGGCAGCAGCCACCGCTACCTCTTCAGCAGCGGGAAGAAACGAGGAGATGGCCAAGACTGACACCGCTGTTGCATCTGCCGCTACGTTGGTAGCAGCACAATGTGCGGAGGCAGCGGAAGCCATGGGAGTTGATCGTGACCATCTAGCATCAATGGTGAGCTCTGCCGTGAACGTCCGTTCCCATGATGATATCACCGCTCTTACAGCAGCCGCAGCTACTGGTAATGATAATTCCCTCCCCTGCAAGTGAGAAAATTTTACAAATGTTTCCTTTATGGTGAACTTTTTGCTCCTACACAGCTCTTCGCGGTGCAGCAACCTTGAAGGCAAGAGCATTGAAAGATGTTCTGAAAGTTCCATCGGTGATACCAACAGAGAGAGGTGTGGGAATTTGTGGGGCTGGGAACAAGAATGGGCTTCATTACAGAAACTATAGCTGCGAGGTTGTCAACAATGCGCATCACTACAGAAACTATAGCTGCGAGGTTGGCTATGGAGAGACCTTTCTGGGTGACTGTAATCTAGATTTTCTTGCTAGGGGCAGTGAGCTTCTCAAACGCACCCGCAAAGGTATGAATTTATTCCTTTTGCTGGAGGATAATAGCATAAATAGTTACATTTTAACTAATTTCAATTTGTTTACGCACAGGTGATCTACATTGGAAAATTGTCTCTGTTTACATTCACCGATCAGGCGAGGTGAGAGAAATTTTATTCCTTCCTTTGAAATTTGATTTGGAGAAGGATCTCTCTAATTAGTTGTTATAAAATCCATTGTAGGTGATGCTAAAAATGAAGAGCAGGCATGTTGGAGGCACCATCACTAAAAAGAACAAGAGTGAGATACTAAACAAGGATTAGGGGCTTTAATTCTGTTTCTATTTATTTTTAGTGGACATCCAAGCATGGGCTTTGATGATTCATATTGGATGAAGTGCAGATGTGGTATTGGAAATATGCAAGGACATGCCAGCATGGCCTGGAAGACACTTGTTGGACGGTGGAGATGAGCGTCGCTACTTTGGATTGAAAACAGCAACGAGAGGGATGGTAGAGTTTGAGTGCAAGAACCAGAGAGAACATGCTATCTGGACTGATGGGGTTTCCAAGCTTCTTTACATTGTTTCCCAAAGGAAGAAGACTAGTGCCCAATTCATAACCAAGACGGTTACTTACGCTCCAGTGACTTGCTAATGCTAATTTATTCTTGTGAGTAATACCATTGCAAGCCAAATAGAGACTGCCCAGAATTATATCCTTTCGTTTCCAATTTCCAGTGAGGCTACTCAAGCCAAAAGTTCTTAGATTCAGTGCAATGCAATGGTCCAGAGGCTACTCTTGCGAGTTGTGAAGATATTATTGATGTCTATTTTCAAATTTTCTTTTCGTTTTTGTGTTTTCGAAGGTGCCATCGCTTATTAGAATGCAGTGTAAAGGAAGCTTTTCTCCAGCCTGGATAAGCTTGCTTGAAGCTAGAAGCTTCCAATTACTAGGTCTGATCACAAGCCATGAGAAACAGTTCAACTAAGATTTTCTTACTTGTCACATGAAAGCAAGGTTATAGTTGATAATTAATTTCAAAATTTAACTTCTGAAACAGAAATACAAATGAAGAAACAGAAAACCAGCAAGGATACCTCCTCTTCAGCTATCCTTCCCTGGCACTGCAAATAGTCAAGAGAGAGAGGAAAAGATTGATGATATCCATATACAAAGAAACTGCTGCCCAAATGTACTCATCATAAGAATAACGTTTAATCAGCTTGTCTGTGTCATATATGATGTATCCGCAAAATAAGATGGACGCGAGGCCCCCATAGATCATCAAAGAGATCTTCCCCAAGGGAAAGAAAATCTGCAAGTTTTTGCAAGAAAGAATGACATCGAACAATGTACTTGCTATGGAAGTAGGAAAGGAAAAAAAATGCCTGAAAGACGAATTTTATATACCTGAATCAGAGCAAACAGAGCAACAGCAATGAAGGCACAAAACAAGAAGGGCCCAAGAAAGCTGAAATCATGGCCTCTCCTTACTGCCCAGAATGTGTACAGGGTGAGACTCACCACAGCTACAGCTGTTAGAATTGCAGATTCCAGAATAACTTTCCCTGATATCAAATCATTCAAAAAAGGAACATAATTCACCATTTATCATCGCATATGATATCCAAATTTCATCTGTTAAAAGAAATATATTGGTATGTGTATTACCACTGGTAAATGCACATGTGAGTCCAACCAAAAATCCGAGATCAATATTAAACACCCCTAGGAGAAGATAATTTAAGGGACGCAACCGGTAATAGTGGTATAATGGCCATAGGACTGCATTGATGATTTCGCAACCATGAAGAAACCATATAATATGTATAAAAAAAGGTGGAGATAAAGCAAATTAGCTTCAATATGCATTACCAATGAAGGGAATAACGATGATGACTATGTAGAGAGCCAAGCCGGCCTTAGTATGAACAAAAAAATCAGTGACAGGATGGACAAAATTAACTGTAGCTGCCACGGCAACTGTCACAAGCAATTGTATGGCTATGATTGAATACACTTTACGAATGAAGAACCAGTGCTGCTCTGGACTTTCCAATGCCATTGGAATTGATTTTGGACTTCCTGCCTCCAAGTCGCTCTTCTTAGGCCACATTATTCTAGTTTGTCAAGTTTAGTGGCTTGAGGGATTGTTGAAGGTTGATGAGAGAAGAAGATGATTAAAGTTTGATGAGTGAAAGAGGGTAATGTGGATTTTGTTCCTTGTTTAGCCTTTTGGGAAATGAACAGTAATCAGAGTTTGGAAAGGAAGCAACCTCACGGCAGGTTTATTAGCTGTTAAATCATAAAAATCTAGCAAAGCATATACTAGAGAAAAGACTTCCATTCCGAGAATTAGCTTTTTCTCATTCCTTTCGTTGGACATCTCCTTTGTGTAGCATATGTTTGTCTGGCAATTTATTTACTTTTATCTTAATATATGTGTGTAAACTTTCTGAAGAAAAGTCATGACACCAACAGAGGAAATGGTGAAGACAACATAGAGGGATTCTGATAATTCATTTCAGGGAATTTGTTACAGAGACACAACTGAACAATGATCTTAGAAATCAGAGGCTTTAAAGAAAGTGAGCAACAAGAGAAAGAGATTAATAATGACCACATACAAAGACACTGCAGCACAAATGTATTTATCATAAGAGTAGCTCTTGATAATTAGGCTGTCTGTGAGGCACACAATGTAGCAGCAGAATGTGATTGAACCCCAGCATCCATACATCATCCCAAATATTCTATCCATTGTGAAAACAATCTGCAACCACAAACAATGACATCTAGCTGTCCCTCAACAGAAAAATAAGTCTCAAATAGTCAAATACAAGTTTCTGACAAAACATACCTTTAACAAAGCAAACATGGCAACTGTGGAAATGGCAGCGAACAAGAAGGGACCTAAGAAGTCAAAATCATGGCCTCTGCTTGCTGCCCAGAACGTGTACGCAGTAAGATTCACAACCATCGCAGTTGTCAGAATCGCACTTTGAAGAATAACCTCCCCTGTTGCCAGAAACAAGTAGTTGAACACATCAAACGTCACTAGTCTTACTAAGCTATAAGACATTCCACCATTAAGACGTTGCAAGGAAGCAATATTATGATAAAATAATCCGAATAAAAGAAATCTGACCACTGGCAAGTGCACATGTCAATCCAACCAAAAAGGCAAGAGCAGCAGTCAAGACCCAAAGTAGAAGATCACTGGCCAAGTTGGAGCAATACAACAGACACAAAGCTGCAATGTTTCTCACATCGATATCAAAACACAAGAACCAAAAAAACAAAAAGAACTTGCTATCTTACACCTACCTGATATTGCCGTTATGCTAATGCCTATATAGAGAGGTAATGCAGCATTGCTGTTCGCAATGTAATAGACCAAGGGATGAATTGAAATGATAACTGTGGCAGCTCCAAAAATGGTGAGGAGCAATTGACATGCTATGATCAAGTAGACTTTGCAAACGAATAGCTGTTGGAGATCAGGAGTTTCCAACATTGCTGGACATTCCCCTGCCTCCACATCTCTAATTTCGTAAGGTTCCAGACCCATTTTCATTGATTTTTGGATTCAGAATTTGGGTTTGGAGTTAAATTTAAAGGAATTTTTTCGCTTTATTCTTGGGGTTCATGGTCCTGCAAAAAAGTCTAAAACTTTATTAACACTGTTAACCTAATATGAGAGACCACCCTACTGATGAGGAATTGAAAGGAATCTTGCCCTTACCAAATACAATTGCTGAAATCTCTCTAAATCTCATTTTCTGCCAAAAATTAAAAACATTTGGCTCAAACTTCATTCTGTGTTTGAGTTGGGATGCGAGGCAATAGCCACTAACTAGAGATTTAAACCGCTTTGACCTTTTTTATTTATTTTTTTTATGTTAGGTACAGTTCGGCAGTGGTTCATCTCTGTGCACTAAATTGGAAAATAATAATAATGATAATAGGACAGGGACTGAAATTGAAGTAAGCCTTAGTAGGTGGTTGACGGTGGGCACTAAATTATACAACATTTCATATTATAAATGGAGCATATAATTTAAGAGCAATACCCACCACCGCCTATATTCCATGCTTTTTGGTTAATGTTGAATTGTTGATCGTCTAGGCTGGCTATACTATCTTGTGGCTGCTTAAGTCACTTTCCAAGCTCGACCATGATCTTCGATGTCTCATGCTTTATCCAATTTGTTCTATTGGATGATTTTGATTTAAGAGCCATGATCATGTGGTTGTGCTTAGAATTATTGATGTTAATATCGTGTGATATCTCTTTGACGACGTAAATGCCTCCATCTAGGCGGCTTCTTCTGTCAACGAATTTAATTCGACTTGCTCGATTTGGGTTTTGGGCTTATTGTCAACGGCGAGAACAAAGCCCCAGCACCGCCGACATATCCACTCCCCTACAGATGAGCCCAACAACACTTCCAAAACAGGTATCTTTCGACCATTCCAACCAACAAGAAAACAAAGGCTGTTTCAAGCTTTTAAATCTTAAATTTTTAATGAAGAGTGGTCCCAGAAAAATGTAGACACTTGCAAAAGAGAAATCTCTAACAAGCTAACAAACATCCCATTATAGTTAGCATTTATTCATCACGAATTCTTTATATCAAAACAGAGATGATGTGGTAGCAAATGCCATTCACTTCTCCCACTGAAATCACTCAAAGATTTAGCACCCAAATTGCTACGAAACAATACCAGCAATAGCTACGAGTATAAAACGGTATCAAGGGTATGAGCCAGAGAGAGAGAACAAAGCAGGTCGCATTTACAAATATCCTAATCACATTGACAGATAATATGTACACAAGTGGTTCAATAATAATCTTAGCTTTCAGCAGCCCTGAATAATGTGAGCAGCGAGAGGAAAAGATTAATGACATCCAAGTACAAACTCACTGAAGCCCAAATGTACTCGTCATATGAGTAACGCTTGATTAAGTTGTCGGTGTCATATATAATGTATCCACAGAATATAATTGAAGCCAGACACCCATAGATCATGATAGAAATTCTGCCCAATGGAAACAGAATCTGCAGCCAGAAAAATTATTATAATAATAATAAACTCAACCCACAATAAGAAATTCAAGCCAAACATCAAGACTCCAAAGAATTTAAAACTGTACCTGGATCAACGCAAACACCATGAGAACAAGGACAGCACCAAACAAAAAGGGACCAAGAAAGCTGAAATCATGGCCTCTCCTTGCTGCCCAGAATGTATATAGAGTAAGGCTCAGGACCACTACTGTCGTCAAAATAACTGATTCCAGAATAACTTTTCCTGTTGCCAATTGAAACAGCATTCAGAATTCAACTTGGAAAGAAAGGGTAATTCTATAAAAATCTTGCACAAAGAAAGGAACCATAGAAAAAACTGACATTCATTTATATTATTTTCACTGTAGCATTCTTGATAAATCGATTTCGCTGCCGCGGCAGAAAATTTTGAAATTTTTTCAGGGCAGTGCAATCAAGAAAATTCTATTCGTCAAACATGAAGACTGATGGACATTTTCAGAGTCGGCGCGAAAAATACAGACACGAGTTGTCACTATTATCTCCAAAGATTAGGTAAGGGAACAATTGGAACTTGGAAAAGAAGAAGAAGAAGAACTCTCAAGCACCCTGCATCTACAGTAGCTATTATTCAAAACTCAAGATTCGTACTCTTTTCTTCGCCCAAGGGATGATAGCACCAAGAACGTATGAAAAAAGAAAAAAGAAATTGGAAGAATGCCTAAAATGCTTCTAATTCCAATTATGAAATTCAAGAACAATGTAATGGGAAAAGTAAATTATAAAAATAAAGAAAATAAAACGAGCAGAGCAAACTGAAAGTTAATGTTACCGCTGGTGAAGGCGCAAGTTAATCCGACAGCGAAAGAAAGAGAGAGGGTAAAAATCCCGAGGAGGAGGTAGTTCACCGGATGCTTCTGGTGGTAGTAATACAAGGGGCACAAAGCTGCAGAAATTGCTCAAAGCAAATTAAACGAGAAAATCCAGAGCAAGAAAATAATAAGGCAAGAACAAATAAAAGAAATTCAGAAAAGCGCAATAATACCAATAAAGGGCGTAACAATGAGGACTATGTAGAGTGCCAGACCGGCCCCAGTACTGACAAAGAAATTCGCAATCGGATGGACAGAAACCACAACGGCTGCCACGGCGATTGTTGCCAGCAACTGGAAGGATAGGATTGAATAGACTTTCCTAATGAAGGCCCACCGGAGCTGCGGGCTCTCGAGCATCATAGGATACAGAGGTCTGGCACCGGCCTCCACGTCATTCTTTGGGAACGGCTGGCCCCACATCTTGGTTTACTTGAGAAGAAACTCCGGAAAGAATTATGGAGAATTGAGAAGGGAAAATGAAGGAATGGAAAAGAAAGTATGTTTTTGGGGGGTTTTGATTATGATTCAGGCAAAGAAGAGAGGAAACGTAAGAAGAGAGATTTGTGTTGCAGGAGCGAGAGAGAGATGAAG
The DNA here is from genome assembly GCA_948266635.1 of Cnidoscolus chayamansa. Taxonomy (NCBI): domain Eukaryota; kingdom Viridiplantae; phylum Streptophyta; class Magnoliopsida; order Malpighiales; family Euphorbiaceae; genus Cnidoscolus; species Cnidoscolus chayamansa. The sequence goes on along the minus strand of CAOGCB010581409.1, from coordinate 12,909 downwards.
CTGCGTTGGGAATTATATACGGAAGGTGGAAAGGGGCGGCAAGTGAAATGTGGAAGGTTCGGTAGGCGACGAGTGGACAATCTAGAGCGAGTCTGGATTGTTCTGGTGGAGTTGCTGAGGAGTGTCCTGCCATGCCATGTTAGTGGGCTTAACTTTATCGCCTTTGCGGTTAACGTATTCAGCGGATCCTCAGGTCAGGAATTTTCGATACTCTTCTTCCTTGGAAGCAACTTCTCTTTTAATTACTTAATATAGCCAATATTAATGACATGTAACCCAAAAGTTTAAATAAAATATCATTATATTTATATATATAAATATTAAATTAAATTTGATTTATTTTATTTTAATTCAATTTAAATTATAAAATATATATATATAAATAATTTAATAATTCGGTTTTTTTTATTAATATTACAGGCTGCATTTACGTGTAGGAATATGAGGCCCATTACAATATCAGTAGAGGTCCAATGGGCTACTAAAGGCCCCCTAAAGATAAACTAAATTATGCAAAAATGGTCAAACTTTTTTATTGGTCCAACTTTTAATTTCTTAGTCCATTTTGTTCCGTGTAATTGCAAAACTACTTGTGAAAAATGTGGATTTTATTTTTCTCACTTGAAAATTAATGACACGATTTCTTTTCACCCATATGATTTTGTACCATTACCTCTTCTCAATTTGTGTTTTTTTTCTTTACTTACTGGAGATATTAAAAGTAAAATAAATAAATAAATAAATTTCAATTAATTAAAATTTATCTGTTCATGGATCATTAGTCGACTCTATCCACTTCTCTTTTTTTCTTGTTTATGACTAATCGTATATTTATATTCTAATTCTGCGAATAAATGGGTCAACGATGGCTAATTACCGTATTTACTGATTCTTCATTCTCGTACTACAGTCGGCTTACGTGCATGTGGCCGCTTGCCTGTACAAGTTTGCTATTCGTATCTTCTTCTTCTTTTTTTTTCAACGTAATTCAGGCACATATACGTACAAAAAAGCATTCTATAATATCTCCTCCCTCCGAACAACTATAAATTTGGGGTTCCAGGTGTGATTTTTCATCCATCCATCTCTCCTCTCTTCTATCTCATACGCAGAATGGCAAAACTTCTGGCTGTCATAACTTTGTTCCTAACATGTACACTGCTGGCCTCCGCTCAGTCTGATTCAGGAACAAATGGTTCTTTTCGAACTGGAAAACTTTCCACAACATATTATCAAGTGGGTGAATCACACCATGCTTCGCCTCCAAAACCTCTGTTAATTGTTACCCCAATTGTACAGGGCACATACCCTTTATTCTTGTTTCTCCATGGCACCTGCCTCACCAACTCTTTCTACACTGACCTCCTCCAACATATATCTTCTCATGGATATATTGTTGTTGCTCCTCAGGTATATATACTTCATTCTGCACCCTGCTATGTTTGTAAACTTGCTTGAATATTATTTTATGTTTTTTAATTCCATATATATTATGTTTATTCCAGTTATATTCTTGCTTGATAAACCCGGTGATACCTATGCTCCCGATAAGTGGACCTTCAGAACTAGAGCTTGCGGCACAAGTTGCAAACTGGTTACCCTCAGGCCTCCAGTCTGTGCTTCCTGAAAATGTTAATGGAGATCTAAACAAGCTCTCTGTAAGCGGACACAGTAGAGGTGGAAAGATGGCGTTTGCACTTGCACTTGGATATGCCAACACACCCTTACAAGTGAAAATTTCGGCACTAGCAGGAATAGACCCTGTGGAAGGGCCAAGCAAAAACAGGCCTCTTCTGCCCAAGGTTCTCACACACGTCCCTCGATCTCTTAACTTATCGATCCCCGTAACAGTAGTAGGTACTGGGTTGGGTAATCAGCCAGTATGCTGGCTAGTGTGCCCTGCTTGTGCACCCGATGATATGAATCATGAGGCGTTTTTCAATGAGTGCAGAGGTCCTGCTGGGCATTTTGTGACCACAGACTACGGACACATGGACATGTTAAATGACAATATAAGGGACATAGTAGGGAGATTGACGAGTTCTTTGTGCAAGAGTGGCGCGAATCCAATGGAGCCCATGAGGAGAACTGTTGGGGGTATTGTTGTGGCGTTTTTGAAAGCATATTTTGAAGGTGATAGCAAAGACTACATGGGCATCGTGCAAGGAACTTCTGTTGCTCCTGTGAAGCTTTCTCCGATCCAATTTACCGAAGCATGAAAACCAGGCCCCAGTGCAGTCTCTTATTGAACTTTTTTATGCATACTTTTATTCCTCTCTTTTATTATTTCCAAATGGCTGATCTATAATCAATGGGCTTCGGCTCGACGTTAAATGGGCTTCTAGAGCTCTATTGAAGCTCTTTCGGGCTCATCTAGTGAAGTTTATGTACTGAAACATCCACCTTTCAACTTCTTTAGATAATAATAACAATAATAAAGTTCCTGAATTTGACATTTTTTTCAAGAATTTACTATGTATCAGTATGCTGTTATCCGAATTCAAACATTTATACAAATTATAGTAATTTATCCTGCGCAAAAGTGAGTGAGCTTATAAAAAGAGGCTGAACAACTAATTTATACATTCGAGGATGGATCAGTTGGGGGTTGGGCAATTGTGAGTGGTGACGGCTGTAGGGAAACGGAAGATGATGAGGCATGTGCCCTTAGATGGGCTCTGGGCATGCATAACATTGGCTGACAAAAGTCAAAATTATCAATCAAGTGGAAAATGATATGTAATTATTTGGCTTGCTTGCCTGCCTACGATTCACCTGTACTAAAAATTGATATATTCTCACCTTAGTAGTTTTTACATTTCGGCCCAATAAAATTGTGAAAAGATAAATTACGATGATTCAATGATAATTAAGTGAGAGACTTTTAATTCGGTGTCCATAAAAAACTTATCCACATAAATAAAACTCTCACACTGCGATTATCGAGACTCGAATGTTAGACATTATATCAATTCTGATACTTATTTATCACTGAATTAAGTCAGTGCAAGCGCCTTGCTCTCTCTTTTTCTTCCTAGTAATTGATCATCCTACGACTCTCAAGACATTCTTGTCCTTTACCCTTTTTATTTATAATTTATGTCTAATTTTTTTAATTATTTTTTAATTTGACCATCGCTGTTTTTTTTAATGTTTTTAATTTATAATTATTTTTTTATTAATTTAATACAAATATCTCTACTGCTTAAAAATGCTAGATTAATTAAAATGAAATGATTTATTTTTTTTAATTAAATAGGCTAAATTCCGACATAAGCATCAACGAGGAGGGATGTGATGTGAGTGGGGAGTCCCCACTTGCAGGAAGGATCAGGGCCATTTTAGTCATTTACTAACCAGCATTTTAATTACTTATTGCTCTGTGAAATTATTCTATTTCAATTAATACTTGAATGAAATTATCTATAGAAATCAGATAATTATATTTTATTATAAAGATTAAACAATTCAATTCATTTTTATTAAATTTAATCCACCAAAAAAAATGTAATTCTACTAATTATTACTAAATAATTTTTTTATAAACTAATTTATTTAATGTAGATGAAGAAAAATATAGTTAATATATCAAATTAATAAAAGAATAAAAAAATGACCATAATTTAAATTTTGAATAAAGGAGGAATATAAAATAATCCAGTTTTATTATTCCAAGCAACAGTCTCCAACGGGAGGAAAGCGTGACTGTGAGACACAAAGGCAATCAAAAAGGAAAAGACTTTCCCTTTTACCAAACATAATAAAATTTACAAAAGCTGGAACTCACAAATTTTCCCTTTGAATTCACTTTGTTTTCTCCTGCTAAGCTCCACCTCTCGTCATCTGTGATTTCACTCTTCACTTTCGAATTCGCAACTCAACTGCTTCTCCTTAGTCTCTATCTATTTCTATTCGTTGCGGTGCTTTTGGCTTTATCATGACGGGATTGGGTGGGGTATAGTGTGGGTTTGGATGCCTTTTTGGTAGAGATCTTACGTAGCGGTTGATTGAATTTGGTCTTTTCTTGTTTCATTTTGCTTTTTCTTTCATGGAAGGAGAGTAGAGACTGCTAAATGCTTGCTTTTGTTGTATGGTGGAGATAGCAGCTTCTGGAGTTCTCGTTATTTATTATTGTCGATTCCAACCCATTAAGTGATCTTTAATGCTTCTCTGAGTGAGTACCCTTCATACTTTGCATTCTCTACTGAAGTCGAAATTTGATTTCTATCTAGCTAACGGAGTGATACTGTATCTGGTAGCTGTTTGTTTTTATGTCTGCATTTTTCTATTTTGTTTATTTATTTTATATTGATCTTTGTTGCTGAGGTCTGGGGGAGTGATTTGTGGACACAGAAAAAATTCACTTTTTCCCCCACCTTTTGACTCCTTTTTTTTTCCGGGAGTTCTGGGGAGGGGGTGGGACGGGGAGAGAGTGAAGGAAAGGGAAGAAAGAATCCATCTGGCTACTGTGGAGATCTGGGACTTGTTTCATCTGTTATGCCCTATGAGGACTTTCTTCCCCTCCGAGTCATGTAAAGAATCACAGCTGAATGCTTTGAATCCACAGTCATGGCTTCAGGTGGAAAGAGGAAAGCTATCAAAAATCACTTCTTCCAAACTCTCTTCTTGTTCTTATTCTTCATCCATGTAAGTTTTTGTTTTCATCTCTTATAGTAACTAAATGTAATTTCCTTTTCGATTGATATTCTTTTTTGTTCATTTTTCTCTTTTTTTCATTCATATTTGTAGAGAATCTCTTATCAAGGTCCCTGAACCGCCATTATTACCCTTCTTTAAACCTGTTGATTATGTAGAAGTTTTAGCTCAGATTCACGAAGAACTTGAATCATGTCCTCCACATGAGAGGTCAAATCTATATTTATTGCAATTTCAGGTCTTTAAGGGCCTTGGGGAAGTCAAATTGATGCGGAGAAGTCTCCGCTCAGCCTGGCAGAAGTCTAGCACTGTGCATGAGAAGCTTGTATTTGGGGCTTGGTTAAAGTATGAAAAGCGAAGAGAGGAGCTTATTTCCGACTTGCTTTCCACCTGTGGTAAATGTGCGGATGAGTTTGGGCCAATAGATATTGCCTCACAGCTTCATGCTGATTTAAGTTTGAACTCTAATGAGGCTGCTTTAATGAATGCGGACTGTAATTTGCGAAATGCGATCTTTAGAATTGGAGATGAGAATATAGTCTGTGATAGGAAGAAAATTGCAGGCCTTTCTGCTCCATTCCATGCTATGCTTAACGGGTATTTCTCAGAATCTCTTTGTGAAAATATAGATTTTTCTGAAAACAACATATCCGCTTTGGGTTTTAGGGCAATAAGTGATTTCAGCGTGACTGGCAATTTGAATGAAGTCCCCCCAAATATTTTGTTAGAAATATTGATTTTTGCAAATAAGTTCTGTTGCGAAAGGCTAAAAGATGCATGTGCGAAGAAGCTTGCATCTTTAGTTTCCTCTGTAGAAGATGCTGTAGAACTCATGGACTTTGCTTTCCAAGAGAACTGCTCCATCCTTGCTGCTTCGTGTTTGCAAGTTTTCTTACATGAGCTCCCTGCTTGTTTGAATGATGATCGAGTGGTGGAAATATTTACTCATGCTGATGAACGAAAAAGAATGATTATGGTTGGGGCTGCCTCATTTTCTCTGTACTGCTTATTAAGTGAAGTTGCCATGAATCTTGATTCTCAATCTAATAGAACAGCTTGTTTCCTAGAACGGTTGGTGGAATCAGCCGAAACTGACCTGCAGAAACTTTTGGCTTGTCATCAGTTGGGATGTGTGAGGCTTTTGAGGAAGGAATATGATGAAGCCGAACATCTTTTTGAGGCAGCTTTTAATGCTGGTCATATATATTCAGTGTCAGGTTTGGCTAGACTAGGTTACATTAGGGGTCATAGAATTTGGGCTTATGACAAGCTTAGCTCTGTGATTTCTTCCGTTACCCCATTAGGATGGATGTATCAGGAGAGGTCCTTGTACTGTGAAGGCAATAAGAAATTTGAGGACCTTGAGAAAGCAACTGAGTTGGATCCGAATCTCACATATCCCTACATGTACCGTGCTGCTTCTTTGATGAGGAGACACAATGTTCAAGCTGCACTTGCAGAAATCAACAGGATTCTTGGGTTTAAACTTGCATTGGAATGCTTGGAACTCCGATTTTGTTTTTATCTAGCTCTTGAGGATTACCAGGCAGCCCTTTGTGATGTTCAGGCAATTCTCACACTCTCCCCAGATTATAGAATGTTTGAGGGGCGGGTGGCGGCATATCAGCTTAGGACTCTTGTGCGTGAGCATGTTGGAAATTGGACAACAGCAGATTGTTGGATGCAATTGTATGAGAGGTGGTCTTCAGTTGATGATATAGGGTCCCTCTCTGTCATATACCAAATGCTTGAATCTGATGCACCAAAAGGGGTTCTGTACTTCAGACAGTCTCTGCTTCTTCTTAGGTCTGTTCTCAATTGTTATATTTAAATTGCATTGTGATATCCTGCTCCAAAATTTGTTATATCATGGGAGTAGGGGATTATTTTTGAAATATCTTCTCTAGAATCAGAATCGAAGTGTATGCTTACTTTTATTTACCGTGCATTATTTTCCACTCGGCATATTTTGTTCTTTAATTTTTCTGTAGACTGGGAAAGCTTTCTAGTCTGTTCTATTTTCCTTGAATTCTTCTCTTCCATGTAATTTACTGCTTCAGCATGTTGGCATGGACGACATGGTATGTTCAAATTAAAATTGCTAGTTTGCTACTAAGCTCATTTGTTGTTTTGTACTTGTTCAGGTTGAACTGTCCTGAGGCAGCCATGCAAAGCTTACAATTAGCCCGTCAACATGCTTCAACTGAACATGAACGCCTAGTTTATGAAGGATGGATCTTGTATGACACCGGTCATTGTGAGGAAGGTCTTAGAAGAGCAGAGGAGTCTATCAAAATTAATAGGTCTTTTGAGGCCTTCTTCCTTAAAGCCTATGCACTGGCTGACTCTAGCCAGGATCCATCCTGTTCTGTTACTGTTGTTTCATTGCTTGAAGATGCTTTGAAGTGCCCTTCAGACAGACTGCGGAAAGGCCAGGTATGGTTTTTATGTTTTATCTCTCTTCCATCTTTCATTACCATATTCCTTTCTTTGACCTAGCATTCACTATCACATATACAATATTCATGCAGTAGATTGGCTCGACTTCAGAAAGAATAAATGCAATAACCATCATCTACTTTCATCTGTTTCCCAACTTTGGTTTGTTTCAAGGTTCTGTCTTCTGTGCTGTGAATTCCTTTGGTTTGGTTCAAAGGACATAGCCACACGTTCTTATTGGTAACAAGATTGAGACGTGAATTCACAAAAAAAAACTGTGACAGTGATAATTATGAAGTGCTGAAAGAATAATGCAATAGTTGATTCTGAATTTAGAATGAAAACTGCACTAATATTAGGTCATATTTAAAGGCACTTAAAGGAAGTGAAGTCAACATGTGATGGTTTTGGGCATCATCCTTGAATAACATCTCTCTCATGGTTTTGAGCACGGGCTCATCATAAACTAGAACATGTTTATCATGAAGTAGCAGCAAAAAAGTTAAGTCAGGATGAGCTTATACTCTTATATTTTGCTCGCATGTGAGATAAAATCAGGAGATATCAATTATCTGGGAATATGAAAAATGGCTTCAATTGGATGGTGTACTTGAAGCTTTTTGCAATGTACAAAACTTCGCTTAACCTTTGGGAGAAAAAGTAAATTTATCGAAGAAGATGCTTATGACTTTTTGGTGGAAAGATTGCATCTTAATGGAATTTCACGATTAGAAATTTCAGTCCAGAATCTGTCTGCTATCTAAATATTCCTAGGGTTCATCCAGCAATAAATTAGTATAATTGTCAATATGGTATAGATTGATGAATTAATTATAATTTTCCGTTGCATTACGTCTTTGTCATGGTGTTGCAATCCCGATTTAAAAGGCATACAACTTCTAACTTATTAGCTCTTGAAATTTTATTTGCCAGGCACTTAACAACCTTGGAAGTGTCTATGTTGACCGCGGGAAATTAGATTTGGCAGCTGATTGCTACATAAATGCTCTTAAAATTAGACACACGAGAGCACACCAGGGGCTTGCACGAGTGCATTTTCTCAGAAATGACAAGGCTGCTGCGTATGAGGAAATGACCAAACTGATTGAGAGGGCCCGGAATAATGCATCTGCTTATGAAAAGAGGTCTGAGTACTGTGATCGTGAACTTGCAAAAGCAGATCTTGAGATGGTGACAAAATTAGATCCACTTCGAGTATACCCTTACAAATATCGAGCTGCAGGTCAGATTAAATTCCTTCTATACATCCTATAGTTACCCAATAAATTGTTTTGGCATAGAAATAATTGAAGTACCCGCATAATGTTATCATGATAGTTTTGAGTAGAATTCAGTAAGAGTTTCAAAGGGCCAAATTAGAGTATTTAGGTGTGATCTTGTGATGATTATTCTTTATGTTGCGGTTGTTGGTGTCAGACTCTTGTGAACTTTTAGGACAGATGGGCTGGGCTTGAAATCTGCTGCAAATCTTTCTTTTATTGGTGAGACAAGACAAGGTGTTTGTTGGATCTTAATACATTACGTGATAGGCGGCAGCATATATTTTCAATACAATAACAACGGCTACAGTTATGCTTTTCTTTTTTTTGTGGGGGGCAGTGTTGATGGACAACCATAAGGAGAAGGAAGCCATTGCAGAACTATCAAGGGCAATTGCATTCAAAGCAGACCTTCACCTTCTGCACTTGAGGGCTGCATTCTATGAGCACATTGGTGATGTATTGGCTGCTCTCCGCGACTGTCGAGCTGCTCTGTCCGTAGACCCAAACCATCAAGAAATGTTGGAATTTCACAGTCGTGTAAACAGCCATGAACTTTGATTCCAGAAGACCAAAAACTATAGCATGCAAGGGGACATACTTTGTTCTTATCATCACCCTGTAACCTGTAGACTATTCATTCCCCACCCCTCAAACCTTTTTCCCTTTTTCTTTTTTCTTTTTTTTTTTTTTTTGTAATTTACGCTTTTTTCCATTTTTGTAATTTAAAATTATAATGTGAAAGTGTATCCATATTATAGTGAATTACTGATCCATAAGTAAAGAGGAGGTCTCCATTTCCAATTACTCATATAAACATAACAATTTAACATTTTATTAATAATTAAATAGTTAAGACATTTTTATTAGTAATTAAATAATTAATAGTTAACTGTGTGGACTTATTAGAGTAGCATTTTTTTTTTCAAAATTCTTTCATATTTTAAAGGTTAGCTATTTAGTGTTTCGTTGAAAATTATTCCAAAAGATAAACCCGCGGTGGTTTTGCTCTGATCACTTTCATTTCCGGCGTTTCCCTTATCTATCTGCCGTCACAAGTTCGATGATACCGTCGTTCTTATTTGGAGTTTTACTGATTACGATCCCATCTTCATATGGGTTATCTCTATCGTGTATGATGGAGTATTTCAATGGTGTTGCTCCGGAGTGTCCACAGTGGGTTTTTCCCCCGACTGATTCTCTTAAAAATCAAACCTTTAATTGCCAGTTTGCCATCCTTCAGGGACGCAGGGACTACCAAGAGGACGCCGTAGCTTGTAATCTTGATATCAGAGTACCATTACTTGGTAATACCTCTCTTTCTCTGTTTTCTTTGGTTTTTAAGTTCCACTTTTGTCGCATTTTATTCCTAATCTCAATTCATTTTGTAAATTTTGTATTTTCTTACAGATTGCAAGTTTTTTCAATTGAATCGTGATTTTTCCCTTTCCTCCGTAAATGTTAATTTCTATATATAATATAGTTCAAAAGAAAATATCATTAGTTAATCTTCATAATTCCATCCGTTGTAATCAAAATCCGAAATTTGAACTAGCTATGAAGAAATTATTAGACTCACAGCTCACCCTGAATTTGATTCATTGCATAAGATTAAGATGGTTGACTAAAAGAAGCTATTCTGGTGAAGCTAAGGTGCAGGCAAAAATGGGCTGGAGGAGGAAACAGTTGGTGTAATAGCAGTATTTGATGGCCATGGTGGAAAGGAAGGTAGTGAGATGGCTTCAAAACTTCTTTTTGATTATTTTTACCTGCATGTTGTATTCCAATCATACAAGGTAATGGCACATCATAATGGGGTGTTTCCTTCAAGTTATTATAAATCACTTCAGCTGGAAATTCTAAAAGAAGCATTATCCAAGACAGTTAGTGATATTGATCTCAGGTTTTCTCAGGCAAGTAGTGACTTGTTCTGCTCGCTTCAATTTTATGTCACTCTAATATTTCCAGTAGTCACTCCTCCAAAGTCATAACATTGTTTATGGTTCACTTTTACTTCAGGAAGCTATTAAAAATAATTTTTTCTCTGGCTCCACTGCCACTGTTGTTCTTTTGTATGATCGGCAACTTTTAGTGGCCAATGTGGGCGACTCAAAGGCTCTTCTTTTGTCAGAGAAAATTCAGTCAGCAGTGAGGACTGAAGGTCTATATCTTATAATATCTTGTATTTTTTGGCAGAACTTCATACATCAATGACTTACAACTTGCATATGAAATTTAGGTTGATCTTATAATATCTCTGTGATATGAGATGCTCAATTGGCTATTCAATGAAATGATAGGTGATTCAATGGTGCATCTATCAGTAACAGCATTAACATGTGATCATCATCCAGATAGAGAAGATGAAAGGGCTCGAATTGAAGCAGCTGGTGGTTCTGTCATTATGCGGGGTGTGCCTCGAGTCAATGGAGTTCTTGCGATATCTCGTTCCATTGGTGATGTATATCTGAAAAGGCAAGCTTCTAGCTTGCATCTTAGTTCTCCCCGCCCCCAGCTCTATCTTGCTGTCAATATCGTTTAATAATTAGTTCATTTGGAATCCAACAGAAGCTGCTGGATTTGGAAGATGATGAAATCATTTCTGAATCCCCATATTCCTTCTTGGGTATCCTATTCTACCAGACTTGTTTCTAGGTATCTATCTTGTAATTCAAAAATATTTCTGCTCTGTTATTAGGTATGGCGTTATACCTGTGCCCGAATATACAGGTTGGAGACCTTTAACTGCTAATGATAGGTATTTGGTGGTTGCGTCTGATGGCATATTTGAAAGCTTGACGCAACAGGATATCGCTGATCTAATTTTTCAATGGAATTCACATTTCCAAGGAAGTGAAGACTCAGAGATGTCATTGGCAGAGTGTATTGTAAATACTGCATATGAGAAAGGCAGCCGTGATAACTTGTCTGTTATAATTGTTCCCCTGACGCCCACAAGTTGTCCAGTAATTTCTATGGTGTAATTAGGAACCAACATTATTGCTGATGGGCTGTGTGTTCAACAATCAACATGGCATGAATCAGATGTACGTTTGGAGAGCAACTCAGTACAGCTGGTTTAAAGATTCAAGAGTTGCTACTTGCTAGCCAACTTGGAACTAGTCATAATCTGAAAACCACTGGGGATCTTGAAGTTGTGGGCTGAATAAAAATCAAAATGAAAGAAGTTCTCTTCACTCCTCCAACCCAGCATCGGCCCAGCTTCTTACTGTAATGCCTCAGACGTTTCCTTTTCAACTGTAACATTGCCATTTACAGTGGAACTAATTATTCAATATTCTAAAATTTTTGCGTTTTGTTAACACTAATTTTTATGTAAGTTGATATTAATTTTAATCTCTCTATAATTTTTATCATTTATTATGAAAAAATAAAACATACTAATTTATTTATTTATTTATTTATTTACGTCTTTTCTTATTTATTAATTACTTGATGCTCTACACATACTCGAGTATTCTCATATAAATAAATAAAAAAAAAACAAGTTCTTGTCTTAAGAAAGTGTAGCTTCCTAAAGAAGCACGTGGACGTTATCGGCAAATGTTGGATGCTTGGACATTAAAACCTAGGATTCAATATCTGCTATTCTACTCTTTCGACAAAGAAAAAATATCTGGTTTTCTAATCAAAATCACCAACCTACACTTCCCAACTCCCAGGAACTACCTTAAATATCTCCACAATCTTCTTTTATTTCATCACCTCACTTCAACTTCACAAAAGCCCATCTCTCTTTCTTTCTTTTCTTTTTTCTCTCTCTCGTTTCTTCTTAACAACCTCAGCACGTTTTTGGGCATTTAATCTTTCATATGTATATATATGAACATGTTGAATTAATCTATTAATTTTCTCTACATAAAAACAGCTCATTTTCTTTTTATTATTTCACCTCTTCCAGAAACATTCAAGAAGAGTGTAGAAGGGTCTTCATGGCTACGGAGATATTTTTTTTAAAATATTATTGATTTAATGGATATGGTCCTTCTTTGGATTGGTTGTAGCAAATTAAAGATAGAAAAGATACTACTATGTTATATTATATTATATACTTCTTTTTCTTTTTTGGTGGATAATATAGTTTATTGTTTTGAGACGCTTGTATGCGAGTCTGTGCCCAGTTTGTTCTTTTTCTTTACCAGACCATGAAGCTCTCCTAATGCTCTCTGTATCGGAAAGTGGCAGCAACTGAGTCTGGATAATGTTAATTTAATTTTAAGCATTACCTACAAATTAATTAAATTTTCATAGCTAAAATAATATTAGTAAATAAATTGTTGTATTATATTTATTTTTAATTTGTTTGTCAATCTCTAAAGAAGCAATCCAACGGCCGAAAAGTTCATGCACATAAGGGCAGTGGCCTTCTTTTTCATGCTAAAATTACACATACTCTTTTAAGTCTAAAATGAATATAATGATGTGACAACATAAAGTAGGAAGGGAAAAGTTGGCAAACTTAATTAACCACCAAATATATCCAATCAGAAGACAACGCGTGAGACTAATCCAT
>CAOGCB010581213.1:0-13317 GCA_948266635.1 Cnidoscolus chayamansa | reverse complement strand
CTCAATTGCAGTAACTTTTGGACTCCATTTAGTTTTAGGCAAACAACGTAAAATCTTTCTAACCTTTTCTTCATTAGTGAATACCTTTCCTAGTGAATCTAGATTATTAATTATCTGAGTAAACCTAGTGAACATTTCTTTTACAGATTTATTTTGATTCATTTTAAACAGTTCATATTGTCTTAAGAATATACTTATCTTTGTTTCTTTTACCTGACTGGTGCCTTCGTATGTTACCACTAATTTGTCCCAAATTTCTTTGGCACTTTTGCAGGCTGAGATGCGATCGAACTCGTTGGCATCCAATGCACAGTAGAGTAGGTTCATCGCTCTGAAATTTTTTTGACACATTTTTTAAGTCAGTTTGAGAATACTCACTTTCTTCTTTCGGAATAGATGCTCCATCAACATTTCTTTTTGTCGGAATCTTTGGACCCCTTCTGATTATATCCCATAGTTCCATGTCCTGATCGATGATGAACATTTGCATCAAAGAACGCCAATGTGCGAAATTGTTTCCGCAGAACAGTGGAGGTCGATTGGTCGAACGTCCCTATGCAAATCCTCCATCTCCTACTATATTCATTTTCCTGCTCACAAATGGTTAGATCAAAAAATGAGTTAGGCTCTGATACCAATTGAAGAATATAATAGGATAAAATATACTCTAGAGGGGGGGGGGTCATTTTGTTGACCAAATCCACCAAATTCCTTGGCTACATCATTTCTTTTATCCATTTATTCTTTTTCGAGTCATAAAATGCCTTGGTTATACCCATTGGCCATCCTTATGACTTAGTCTAGAAGCTTCATTTATGGTAACCAAATTATCATTCCTTTGACAAGAAATTGGATGTTTTTCCAAAAAGTCAAAACTAGCTTCATGTGTTTTCTAGTTCAATAGAAACTCTTAAATTTATATTTTAATAGCAAAACAAATCCTAATACCTATTTCATCAACATATGGTCACAACAATCTCATCAATATCAAATGAACACATTTTTTAACATAACATAAACATGCATTTTGTTCTTCTTTAATCCGATACTTGTATTCACCATTTTAATTCATAATGCTTACACATGACTACCAAATCAACATGCAACAACTATTGTGGCATTATCCAACCTCAAACATCTTATTTTCAACCTCTAAAGCTTAAACTAACATACATTTTCTCAAATGAATGAAATCGGGTATTAAAACCAAAGATACGACCATATTTTATAACACTTCAAATCTTACATGCATGTGCATAAATTCAACCCCTTACCCGAAAACAAGTTAAAAAGAGCCTCACTAACCTGTTTTTGAGAAAAATCGGTGTAGGGGGTCTTGAAAACTTCAAAGTCTCATAGGTGCTCTTGTTCAAATGGCTCAATCATTGTTTTTCGCCACTCCTAGCAACTCTCTTTCCATTCCATTATAAATCCTTCCACTAATTTTATATTTCTTTATTGCCTCTCTATTCCTCGAACACTTACTTGGATCATCGGCACAAATAAAGAGTGAGAGAATGAGGGAAATAGAAATTTTGAGTTTCCAAACTCATCTCTACCATGACCCTCTCACTTATATAGTGAGACTGGTTTGGTTTTTAGTTTAGGAATAAAAACCTTTGATTTGGTTCTCTTACCCTTATTATTATGCCAACTTTACTTAACTTCCTAATAAAGCCATCAATATTTCTATATTTACATTTTAAGTTCTATTGTGTTTCCTTTTAATATTTTAACTCTTAATCATTTTTCTAGCCTAGTTTCTGAATATTCTGAAAATAGTCCATCCCAAAAATTCGAATTTCAATGTTGGAGAAATGTTGGGTCTTATACAGAAGACATATTCAGCTCACCCAACAAACCCTTCTTCTTCATCAATAGCATGTTGAAGTGGAGGGAAAAAAACACAGTAATGAGAAGAGAAGAAAAAGAAGAGATGGATGAATATGAAGAAAAAGGAAGGAAAGGAAAATCAGAGGTATAAGCTTCTTATAATTGCAAAGTTCACTTAAGGTAATTTTATACAAGCTAGGTGGTCTTTTATACAATCAATGGAAAGGTGATTTTAGAACTAAAAATTTCTTTCATATCATTTTGACCCTAACAGATAGTGTTACTGATGGAGTAATTAGTTTGTTGAATTTTTGAAACTATATGGACTTTTAATGTATTTTTAAAAACTGTGGGACTGTCTAATTAGTTTTTAACCAAATTAAAAATATAAAAAAAATATTATCTAAAAGTTAAAAAGTAAAACTTCCACCTTATTTGTCCCTCTCTCCTCCCATCTCATTTCTCTCACTTCTTTTCCCAAACCGAGTAGCCTCATCCTAGTGACCTCATTCTTGTAGCCACCGCAGCCCTACACCTTCGACGACCTCACCACAACAACTCTTTTTCTTAATATTTAAATAGCAAAATATTGTAATTGGTGATAACACACTACAACAATGGAAAAGTGGGTTTGATTTAGTACACGACCATATTATCATTTAATAATAGAAACTAGTTTCAATCCTCTCAAGTGAATTAGATGAAGTGGTTGATTAATCATTAGGAGCTAGAAATTTGCTTCTTTTTCAAATTAAAAAATAACGAGATTTTCAAAACGAAAATTAAAAAAGGCAAACATATCAATAACATAATACATAGTTTACGTGTCACCACATGAACTCACATAACAATTCATATAATCATTCACTTTATATGCATAGTATACACAATATCATCTTCACAACATTTAACATTTGACATTTGACTTCTTATTAGATGTGTACTCCCTATGGTGCTTGCCCCTTGACATTCTATCGACTTTTTATCACTTTTTAGGTCTAACCATATGAACATAATGCTCTGATACCAATCTGTAACATCTCGAATTTTTGAACCACTAATGATCCTAGGATACCGATCATTTAAAGGTCATCGGAACCCTAATAAGCCTATCATTCTCTATTCATAACATTATTTTATTCATTAATAATACTGATCTCATGCAATCATATCCATCATAGGCATATGTCATCTATAAGAGAGAATTATATCTCATCACTAATTATCTATCATCACATAGAATTTGGTGATCATATAACATATGCCATAAAAAATAAACATTTACTATAAAACATTTTCAAATCGTTATAGAGATAAAGTATCTTATACATTCTTTACAATTACATTATTACAAATCCTAAGGGATTTAGTATTCTACTCCATAGGTCATGTCTAAGTCTACCTAGACCTCTATTGCAATACCTACAAATTTTTAAACATCTCAAAAATGGTGAATGGGAGAGGGCAAATGGGAAACATAAAATGAAGTTCGCTATTTGAATAGCTTAGTGAGTAGATAAAAAAAAATAATTATGAAATATTCATTTCATGTAAGTGAATGCAACACCGTCAAACAGTTCAATCAAAGTGATCTTTGTCATCAAAGGGTTCCCAGTCCATAAATGCTCGACTGACTTGCCAGCTCCTCATGTCTTTCTCTTAAACATAATATTTAAATACTCAATTAGCTTGCCAACTCCTTAGATTTCCTTTGTATCATAAGATATAGTGCCAAGGGTTACTACTGGCCACCTGGTCTTACCACATATCAATATCATCACATGAAATAAAATCATCATCATCATACATATCCATAAGAAAGCCAATGGGTCATCCAAATCTCACCAACACGTGTCGTGTCATTATGCAATACATCATATCTTGTGAGAGTAATGCAAACATCTTATACATCGTGATGCATAAATATGTTGTAAACATATATTCTTTTCTATATCTTAAATCACATATCCATATCCATTTCAACATCTCAACTACTTCATAAACACAATACACACTTCAAAAAACACACACAATTCAATTTTCGTGAATTTTTATAGTTGACCTAAGTTTCCACACATTTGATTTTCCTTCCATATCATTAAATCATCAATATGCAACCATTTACTATACTTTGTTAGTGTCTTTGACATTAACTTAACATAACTAAGCACTTAAACACACATACTTTTCCATAGTTTGGAAAATTAACCAAACCTTATTCAGTTTTCATAATGCTTCTAAATTCTTAGCTAAACCTCGTTTTTCACTCTTGCATGTAACTAGTTTTTACAAATCGACATTTTAAACATCATTTCTCATTAAAAAAAACGTACCCGTTTTGGACAGAAAAATTGGTGAGCTTGAGTTTCCCTTTTTTTCTAATAATTCCACTTCCACCTTTAATAATCCCTTTACTTCTTATTTGATTTGCTTTTGAGTTGCTTCTTTTGCTTAAGATTGCCCAAACACAGTTTCTAGATAGCAAAGCCTCGATTGAAAGAACAAAAGTAACTTGTGACATAAAAGTTTTCCCAACCAAGCTGGGCCCCCCTTTTATAGTGGTTTAGCCAGCTAGGTTCCAGCCACTGAACTTGAAGTATGGCAGTCGAACCTAACTTTTCAGGCCGTCCAAGCTAAATTTCCACTTTAGTCCCTCTATTTCTCAAAATTTATTTTTACACCCTTTAACTCGTTTAAATTTATAATGTTAGCCCCTAGTCACTCTTCCTGCTTAGTTTTTGTATATTCCACAAATGTTTTGATTAGGAATTCAAATTCCAATATTGAAAAAGTGTCGAGTGTTATATTCATTTTCTTTTATAGTTTTAAAATATATCAAAATATCATCAATAAATACTACCACAAACTAGTCCTAGTATAGATGAAAAATACGGTTAATCAAATCCATAAATGTTGTAAGTGCAATAGTTAAACCAAATGACATCACAAAAAATTCATAGTGTACGTACTTGGTCCTTAAAGTAGTTTTAAAAATGTATGTCTCCTTTACTTTTAGTTGATGATACTTAGATCTCAAGTTAATCTTAGAGAAAACATTTGCTCCCTTAAATTGATCAAACAAGTCGTTAATCAATGGTAGAGAATATGTATTCTTAATAGTTAATTTATTAACTACTAATAATCAATACATAGTCATAGAGTCCTATCTTTCTTCTTAAAACTAGTGCACCACAAGATGATATATGGGGACATATGAAGCCCTTATCTAACACTTCTTATAATTATATTTTCAATTCTTTTAATTATGCAGATGTCATTCTATATGAAGCTATGGATATTGGAGTTGTACCTAACATAACTTTAATAGCAAATTTCACTTCTCTATTTGGTGGCAAACCTTGCAACTCATCTAGAAATGCACCAACGAAATCACGGACGACAGGTATATTATGAATGTCTAGATTTATCCCTATGGACTCAAATGCACCTGTTATGTAAGTCATACATTGCTTTCTTACCATTTGTTTGGTTGTGGTAGTTGATACAATATTATCCAAATAATCTATTTTTTGACCCGTAAATACCACATCATCATCTTCTAATGTCCTAAGTGTGATCCTCTTCTATCTACAATCTACCATCACATGATGTCTATGCAGCCAATTCATACCTAATATGAGGTCAAATTTTCAAAAAGGTAATTCTCTCTATAGACTTTAGTTACCACCTACACTATGACTAAGGGGGCTAGTTACTACTATCTAATGATCTATGGTATCTACTTGAAGTTTTTCCCCTATTCCTAACCGGTATGGATATATATGAATGAGTAGAACTAAGGTCAATTAGTGCATGAACTGAATTATGTATAGAGTCTGCCGATTATCACATCTAAAGTGTCCCGATCCTCTATACTTTCATATTATATGCACCAGTAGGAGCTCTAGTATTAAGTTTATCTATTGTCCTTGAGGCTCTAATGACTCTCTAACTAGTTGTCCCTATATCTCTCTTACCCTTGCCTCTACCCTACCTCCTTAAGGGGCAAATCTCTCTTGTTATGGTGTTTGTAATGTTTTCCCTCAAGGGCAAACTCTCATAAGATTATTTGTATACCCACCTATAAAACATGCACCGATCAATTTCAAGCTTATCCCTCTATGTTGTTTACCATAGTGCTCGCAAAATGGTGGGGCTAGGATCCCTAGCTTATCCCTCCAGTGCTAGCAATTGAGGTGGCCTGTGGCTCATATTCACTAATATAACTATGCTTAGGCCTTTGAATTTGCCTTTGTGGTCAACTCTGCCCTATTTGTTGTAGGCCTCTCTATCTTTTACTGGTGGTCTAGGGAGCATAAGTTTTTCCCTATTTCTATCCTTGACTCCTCTTCTGCTGGCCCTTTTGTCTCTTATTTTGCTCATCTACCTTGATTTGCTCAATACTTAAGGCTAATTTTACCAAAGTGGAGAAATCTTTAGTAAACTAAATCACCATATACATTATGATTTCATTGTGTAGAGCTTGCTCAAATCTATTACATCTTATTTCTTTTATAGGTATCATCTCCCTGGCATACCTACTGAGTCTGATAAAATTTCTTTCATATTCACTAACTATAGACCTCTCCTGTCTAAGGTAAAGAAACTTTCTCTTCCTCTCCTCCATGTATAAATCACCCACATACTTCTTCCTGAATTATGTAATAAAGTAATCATAAGTATGCTGCTCTGGGTGGGCTACGTGCTCTACTATGAACCACCACTGGTAAGCTTCCTCCTTGAGCAAGGAAACTACAAATATCAATTTATCTAGTGGTGAGTATTCTCGCCTGTCACGCGGGTGACCCGGGTTCGATCCCCGGCAATAGTGCCAAAAACTTGATCCATACAAAAAGATACAATAAATAAAGAAAGAAAGTATGAATAATTACCGGCAAGTGTATCAGATCGGATCAAGTAATATAGTGAAAAAAGAGTGTCAAACCTCGAGGATTAATTAATTACTAGGCCTATATCAATTTTCATTATTATTTAGGTAATAATGTATGATGAAAAAAATGTGAAATAATATTAAACGTGTAAAAGGAGAGTTAAAATTGAATGAAGAGAATGTGGGAAAAATAGAATCCACCCTAATTTTTGTAATCAATTTGCTTTCATATTATAGTAGCTATGTGGAATTTCATAAAGATTTGACAAACCTTAAATCTTTTTCAAGTTTAAAGTATAAAGTATAAAAATCCCAAATTAAGTTAATAGCTCCCACTAATTAAATTTAATGAAGATTCAAAAGTACAATCATCAATTTTCTAATTAAACGACTGCCTAATGCCTTTAAAATAATCTCTCCTAATCCCTTAGCGAAAAATTAATAAAAAATTTTGTTTAAATGCTGATGTAAAGTTCTGATAAAATTAAATGATATTACTCCCACATAAGTTATTAAATCTTATCTGGAAGTTCCTAACAAATCTTGATTTTCTTGTCGGGTCATTTAGATCTCTATAAACTGAATTTAATTATCGAATCCAATTTATAGTAGAAGTCCCGATATGAAAATTTTCACATAATCAACTATTTTATAACATGAACACAATAATCATTTTAGTAAATTAGGGCTTCATCATGTTTCCCAAAATGAAGGTTTAGAAAATCATGATGTTGATTGAAAAAAAAAACAATTTAAATGTGCAGGTGCCAAGGAATACATGTCGAATAATAAAAATTGCACAAAGGAAAACAATGGAAATAAAACAAGTATTGAAATCTTCCCTGAATTTTGTAGACGAACTTCAATCTTCCAAACAGATTCTCATAATTCTTTACTCAAAAGCAAACTCAAATATAATATTCTTAAACTGAAAGTTGAAATAACAATGGAATAAAAAGAAAGTAAACTCCTAAAATTTTATAAGGGAATTCTACTGATTTACAAGAGAAAACATGAGATAGAATAATGTAGAGCTGAGATGATTTTCCAAGGTGCACTCAAAGGGCTTTTATAGAGTCCAAGGAGGAGAGAGAATCATCAAATCTGGTGAGCAAATCGCTCCATATAAGATTTTGGAGAGATTTCTGCAGAGCTTATCCGACAAATAGTTAAGGCCGCCTTAAGGCTAGCAGCTTTGAATGTAGTCTGAATCACGGTTGTCTCAAGGCTGCCTCAAGACTGATGGCCTTTTAATGTAGGCTGGCGGCCTTCCTATGTAAGTTGGCCTAAGGCCGGCGACCTTCCTTTGTGAGCCATCCAAATGTCGGCAGCCTTCCCTTTGTTTGCTCTTTGATTTTGAAAAACTCCTCCGATTGACTTGAATTTGGCTTTTAGGTACTGCAAACTTGCATTTTCATAATAAACATCATTAAGTACCAATTTCTTATATTTTTTTATAATATTAATATAAATTCAGCAAAAGTCCTGAAAGAAAATATAAGTAAAATATGACCTTATCGCTTCCTCCTTGAGCAAGAAAACTACACATATCAATTTATCTAGACGAGAACATTGTAACTGCTCCAATACTCTCTTTGTACTATCAACTATTACTCAATTGTCAAATCATCATTTATAACCTTTCCTTTAAAATATGTTGCACCATACTTACAAAGCTTCTTTATCAGAGGTCTATTAGAAGTCTGTATCAAAATTGGTGGAACTACAACTATAACACCCAATACTTTTTTGATGTTGGATTCTAAGTTCTCAAATGAAATATTCATAGAATATTCAAAAACCCAGCAGAATATTAATTAGGGATCATTAAGTTAAAAGAGTTTAGGGACTAAAATGAAAATTTCAAGGGCATAAATGAAAAGCTGGAAAATGTTGAAAGATTAAAGTAAAGTTCGACTAGGGCAAGCCTAGAAAACCAGGTTTGGTCGCCGAACATAACTTCGGCTACCCAACCCTAGTTTGGCTAGGTTAGTAATGGAGGAAGGTTTTCACAACACATTTCCTCTCAAGTCATAGAAATCCTAAATCCTCTAAGTTTCAAAAAGTTGATGCAAGAAAAAGAAGTAAAAACAAGAATCAAATCATAGGAAAAGCTAAAGAATGAAAGAAATTTTAGAAAGAAAAAAAAAAGCAAAAGTTGGAAAAGAAGACTTAGCTAAGTGTTAGAGTAGGTTTAATATGAAACCAATAAGCTCAAATCCATGTTAGTTTGATGTTATAATAATGAATAAATGAAAAATGGGTGACATGCATGAAGTTTAGGTTAAGTTCTTAGAAAATATGATCAAAAGGTTAACTTGAATATGAAAAGAGGTAAGGAAGATGTTATGCATGTTTAAAATGAGTTGTGTAGATGATAAATGTACTATAAAGTAAGTAATAAGCTTGCATGTAGGAAAAATATTGAAAACAAGTCAAATGTGTTAGTTTAAAGTTTATGGAAAGTTAAGTAAATGATGAATTGTAAATGCATGATGAAGAAAATTGATGTTAGTTTATGCTAAATTGGTGTTTGCTAAAGTTGATGGAATATGTTTGAAGTTTAGAAGTGTTTACATGGGATTTTATAGGTTTTTGGCATGTTAATCATGCAAAAACTGAGGTTTTAGCCTCTATAAGAACTCAGATTCGGCAGTCTAAAGTAGAGATTTTCTTGCCAAAAATTAGGATTGGTCATGTCAAGGCAAAATGGGCAAGTTGAAACTTAGTTTTGGCAGCTGAAAGTCACTTTCGGCCACCGAAACTGGGAGCACAGGGGTTTGTAGTAGCCCTGAAAAAAGATTTTTGTCTTTGTAAGAAGGACCTTTAGCCGCCGAACCTGCCATTGAAAGTCCTTAGTCCAGCAACTTAAACCTTAGTTGCAATGTATGTTACATGTCATGTTTTGCTATGTTAATTAGGGGTTTATAGGATTGTTTTAAAGTATGTTTAAAGTCTATATTAAGTTTCTAATCCGAAGTCTGAAATACAAGATCAGACATCGAAACACAGGGATATTAGTGACAAACCATAGATTCGTCAAACTCGTCTATTACCAAGTGAATGGATACTAATCAAATATTTTATAATACAAAAAATTAGATGTTTATGGCATGGTCAACATCATGGTTATTACAGGATGTTTGTACTATAACACGAGATATATTGCATTGTATTGTTTCATGATATGTGAAAGGTGATATTGGACGACCTTCGATCTTGTATATTAATGTTATGGCCCATAGATAATATCCTTAAGAATTTCCCTTAGAAATGTTTTATGTATGTTCATTCGGCATGTCCCTCAGGATGTATCACGAATTGTCTTGCGAATGAAATACAGTTTATGTATATGGTTAGTCTAAGATGGTTGAAAGAAGCTTCTTGGTGCATATTACTATTTCAAGTAGTTCCCGAAAGATGGCTTTACTAATTGGAATACTCAGAGATCTTGGTGACAATAATTACTTAAGGTGAAATGTTTAAAGGTGTTGCATTACACGAGCACAAAATATTTATTTTTATGATATATGTTTTATGTTCCTCACTCTCTAAGCTATTTCAATAGCTTACTCGTTTTATGTCCTCCCATTCCATCCTCGATTTCCATCCTTTTTTTTCATATGTATATAAGACGTACTGAAAAATTCAAGATAGACTGGACGTGTCACTATGATGTAATTTATATATTTTGCCCCTATGATATATAAAGAGTATAGTGTTTAATGTCTCAAGTTATATTTTTAAATCTCATATATAAATGTTGATTGAAAAAGTACATATGTTATGTTTATTATGATGACACGTACATGTATATGTATGACACATGTATTAGAAATATAATTATTCCTTTTATATTTTACCTAAAATCTAGAGAATGAATGAGATTTATATATTAATATTAATGTTAAGTTGAATGCTAATATTAAATAGAATGTTAATGAAACAAAATAGAATATCACGTAATACTATGGCTTATTTGAGTTTCGGTCACCTCTTGATCATTGGGATTCTAATTCCAATAGCAGTTTGGTAGAGCGAATTGTTACAGCAACCTGCGGAACATTCCCTACAATCCTTTATGACATTTTAGCCATATGCTAAAAAAATATGTTTTGATCTATTTCCTCTACTGCAGAGGGAGTATGGACACCCTTAGATTCTATTGGTATAGAAGAAGCATAGCTTCTACCTTCTCATCAATTGCTATATGTTAGTCAGATGTCATATCTATATTATATAAGTCCAAACACAGGTTTACATCATAATTACATTATAGTTTTGACTTATTTGGCATGTTCACTAACTTATATTCTAGTTGTTCATGTATCCTTTCCTAGCTTATAGTTTAGAACTATCTAAATCATGCTCTTTTGCCACTAAATGTGACTTCACTAAATGTGACACTCATTTCTCAAACTATATGAAGTCCGAATAAAGTTTGCCACTATTTATACGACATGTGTATTTTACATGCTTAAATAATCTAATGTAATCTTTTAAGAAGTTTAAATTACTTATTCACAATTGTAGATGTATACATTAACAAACATATGTCAATAATACAATACAAATATATTATTTTATATAGTGTACTTATAATAAAATCACAATATTTTTTCATTATATTTACAATTCAGTATATATATACAACTGTGTCACTATGTATATATCAAAATACAAAAATGAGATACACATTTAGAGGAAGGAGGAAGGCCAACTATGATGTTTTATGAATTGTGACACATCTTCTGAACTATTTATGCTTAGTTTATGTTCACTATATATATATATATATAAACATATATAACAATAATAATAACTCGTATAGTACATAATAAATAAGGCCAATTAAATATATCATAATATATTTTTCACAGGTAAATATCACATAATATACCTGAACTTTAAGGGTTGTAACAGTAAGGTCCTTAAACTTCAAAATGTAACATAAAAATACCTGAACTTTGAATTTTATGATATCAAAATCTTCATTACCTGCAGTCGTCGGTTTTCCAGTAACAAGCTGATGTGACTTGTCTACGTGAGAGCTGAGTCATCTATTCATGCCCTATATTTTCTCTCTCCTCTCTCTTTTCTCTCTCCTCTCTCCGTCTTCTCTTTCCTCATTACGAGTTTCCTCGTCTCTCATTTTTATTTGAAATCCATTTTCTTCGCAACTGTGAATCGAGTGTCACTCTCTCTCTCAACTCTTATCTCTCCCAAAACGAACAACCTACAGTTCATCATCTTTTTATTTCTTCCAAAGGTTAGTATTACGCGATTGTGAGTTTTTTTTTTTTTTTGTTTGTATTTGTGTTGAGTTGAAGGAAAGAAATCTTAGATAAGAAAGAAATCAATGTGAAATGGGTATCTAAAATTTCGAGTTTTACTTCTGAGTTGAAAAAGACCCCGAAGAAGCCTAAATCTCTTGTAATGGCAGTAGTATGAGAGGTACATATCCGTAAAATCAGATCGAAAGAGTCTTAAAAAATCGAAGTAGCTTTGAATCTTAGATCAACAATCCTAACCAAACG
Organism: Cnidoscolus chayamansa; assembly: GCA_948266635.1. Classification (NCBI taxonomy): domain Eukaryota; kingdom Viridiplantae; phylum Streptophyta; class Magnoliopsida; order Malpighiales; family Euphorbiaceae; genus Cnidoscolus; species Cnidoscolus chayamansa. The sequence goes on along the minus strand of CAOGCB010581213.1, from coordinate 1,056 downwards.
AAGAAGTTGTATCATATTTGAGGTAAAAGATTTCATTAAATGGGATCACATTGTGTTGATGTGGAGAAGAAGTCAAATTAATAACATCTTGGACAAATACCCATCCAGGAAGAAGGTTTTATGGATGCTATAACTATAGGGTAAGTATGTCAAAATCTTTTTTTTTTTTCAATAGCAGCTTCAATTCTCACTTGATAGTTTATGCAGAGAGGTCATTGCTGTAATTTCTTTGAATGAGTTGATCCAGTATTTCCAAGGCAAGCAAATACAATAATTGTTGGTTTACTTAATCGAGTTAGAAGAATGGAGCAAGAAAGGGTGGAGCAAGAGAGGATGGAGCAAGAAAGGAGGGAAACAGAAAATTTTCAACAAAAGAAAGGATGCAATGCATGGAAGTGGTTATTTATTTGTATAATTGTGTTAATTGTGATTCATAAATTATGTATTTGAACTATGTATTATATTTGAGCAATGTCGTTGTATTTATAGACGTTGTATTTATTGACGTTTGTTGTGTTTTGATGATCTATTTTAATGGTAATTGAAGATTGTGTATTTTGCTTGTGTTTTGATTCAATTGTGTAACTGTGTCAATCAATTGTGTAATTTTGTCAATTGTTAATCCCAGAAGAACAATAATGCTAAAAACTGAGTAAAATTTGGAGGACCGTAGTGTTACAATAAGATAAAGTTGAAGAACCTTAGTGTTACATTGTATTAAAGTTGAAGGACCATAATGTTACTATAAGACAAAGTTCAAGGACCGTAGTTAAGCAATGAATCAAAGTTGAAGGACCGTAGTGTTACAAACATTAAACTAAAAGGACAATAATATTACATCATATATTAAAAAATTTTGCACATAGATACCATAAAAAAGTTGGCAATCATTCAAAATGAATATATTCATCCTGAACATTTATGAATAATATGAATCAAAGTTCAAAATCAACCATAAATCCGTACTTTATATAACTATCATTAAACACTATACATATTGTACATATTCCAAAAAGTACATATTAGTTTACATATTGAAGACATGAAGTACAAAAC
>CAOGCB010581183.1:0-14098 GCA_948266635.1 Cnidoscolus chayamansa | reverse complement strand
TTTGAGACCTAATTACTCTCTTATTTAGATGCATTTCAATTTCTTTTGCTATGCAGGTGCTGGTGGTGGCTAATCCAGCAAATACCAATGCGCTTATCTTGAAAGAATTTGCACCTTCAATCCCAGAGAAAAACATCACATGTCTTACACGACTTGATCATAATAGAGCATTAGGCCAAATCTCAGAAAGAGTAAATGCTCAAGTTAGTGATGTAAAAAATGTAATCATATGGGGAAATCATTCATCAACTCAGTATCCAGATGTCAATCATGCAACAGTCAAAACCAGCAGCGGAGAAAAACCTGTTAGAGAGCTTGTAGCTGATGACAAATGGTTAGATGGCAATTCGTGTTTTAGATTATAGTAATTGTCATGAATCATATCACCGTTTTTTAGTAGTGGGAAAGCGTTATAGTGATGAATAGCAAATGTTTTTGTTGAAAGAATTTGGTAATTATATGAAACTATGATATAGTGGCGGTGTTTTAGCATACTTGGTTAACATGTCTCTCCATATGAACATTTTTCCGTAGGTTAAACGGTGATTTCATCACCACAGTTCAACAACGGGGTGCAGCAATCATAAAAGCTCGAAAGCTATCAAGTGCATTATCTGCTGCAAGTTCTGCTTGTGATCACATACGTGATTGGGTTCTAGGCACACCTAAGGTTAATCCTTATCAACTTGAATACTATTTGATCTTGTGAAACTATTAGCAAACAGTGTTTGCTTTGAATCTTGCTTTCAGGGAACATGGGTTTCGATGGGAGTGTATTCTGATGGATCTTATGGAATTCAATCTGGTCTTATTTACTCTTTTCCCGTTACGTGCGAGAATGGAAAGTGGTCTATAGTACAAGGTAAACTCCTTATTTCATTACTAATCTCATACTCATTGATTTATAAGATAAAATTTCAGAGCATTGAATTATCAAATCGTTGGAATGACAGGGCTCGAGATTGATGAGTTTTCCAAGGCAAAGATGGAGGCAACAGCAAAAGAATTAATGGAAGAAAAATCATTGGCTTATTCATGTCTCAATTGAGAATGCTTTCTTTTATTTATTGTTTTAGATCAACCAATCTATGAAAATTAGAAATTAAGTGAATAACCAATTTCATTTTGTAATTTTAGATAATGCATGATGAAGAATAAGTTTGATGTTTATAATTTTGGCGAGATTTGAAAAATATATAGTGTAAATAAATGATTGGATTTTTAGCCGAGTCGATTCTTTATTATAAATCAAGTGATATCTAAATTTTCTGATAATTTTTGTCAATTTAAAATATCATAATATAATAAATTTTAAATTTTAATTATTAATTTCTTTTAATAAATCAGTGATCAATTAGAAACAATTGCTCATTTCTCAATTTTCGTTTTTGAAAATTAAAAAAAAAAAAGAATTTAAATTTAAAATTTTAGTTATTTTTAATGAAAAATGAAATAATAATAACATTAACTGTTGTTTTTATATAAAAGAATGAGCAGTAGTGAGGCCTTAGGAGCCCAATGAACTAAGAAGACCCAACCGACTACGGAGCTTTTAAGTTTATAAATGCATCCAAAAGAAGCCCAAAGAAGTAATTTAAAAATGCATCTGTTCTGGAATTGTGTACACCCAACACCAAGGCTTCAGATTCCCTTGTTTCTCTTAGACTGTCCGGTTTAAGCCATTTCATGCTCTTAAAGCGTTATTTTTGCTGTATTTTGTTTCGCATATTTGGTAATTAGGGTTCCTGAGGTACGTCGATGGTGTTATTTGATAAGTTTCGCTTATTCGTTGGGATCAGTTTTCTGGTTTCCTGCCTCACTCTATCCTTTTACGATTATGCTTTTATATTGGCTGAATTGGATCTCTTACCTGTTTAAATGTTGCATTCAGGTGTAGTTTCTTTTAAAGCATCTTAAAGATGGATGAGACTATGAAGCAGTTTCAGCAAAGCTTGGCTGAGCTTGAAACAGAAGCTGAGCACCTCCTTTTAGCCCGGCATCAGGTTATTCAAACCCTGTAACTTTATCATCCCACAATTTGTTTCTTTGCTGGAAAAATGTGACGTACGAGAAATTTCTACATTTGAGTTATATGATGCACTTCTGTAACGTTTACCTTTTTTGACTAAGAAAAAAATAAGGGCAGAAAACTGAAGCTACAGGAAGATATTTGAGTTTGTGAGAATTGGAAATAGAAAATGAACATATTTGTACTCTGAAATTTAACTTTCTCTCCAATTGAGCCTGCTGAAGTTACTTTGCGTGGTCAAATTTATTAAATTAAGATAGCATATGACTCTAGTATGTTGGCCATGTTACATTTTTTTTTTTATTCAGAAACCTTGCTGTTGGTAACTTCAGCAATAAATGTGCAGGTGGTTGAAAATGATAAAATGAGAAATGGGAACAGGGAAGCACTTACAGCACTGAGGAAAAGAGCTCGGACAACAAAAACTAGTGTTCCTTTACCCTATCAGTCGATCATGAAGGATATGGGGAGGTCTGCATCAAGGCCTTTGGTAAAGGAGGTATGTGCAACATGTGGCAACCACGACTCAGATGAGCGCACATGGATGATGTTTCAAGGAACTGATGTCTTTGCTAGTATGCCATTTCATGCTGCTCACACCATCTTGGAAACAGGTATTCTCTTAGAACTTTTAATTTTGGTAGAATAAAAGTGTGCAGCGATCTATATACTATTTACAAGATAACGTTTCCATATATCAAATGTGATTTCAGTTAGAAATAGGTCTGGGACTTGGTGCCCTTGCTGAGTAGTTGAGATATTGCTGAAATTACTATGTACCATGTGTTAGACATGGAAATTTCAACTCCTTCCGTTTCCAAATTGAGTTGGGTAGCTTGTATTTTTCAGGCAGCCCACCTAGGAATTTGTTAAGTAAATCCATCAATCAGCTATGCCCCTACTGAATTGGGGCTAAGAAAAAAAACTAATGAGTTCTTGATATTGTCCTACATATTCACAGTTTTGCATGAGATGGTTGTGGATAAACACACATAGATCTATGCAATCATAAGTTAAGATTTTAGCATTTCACCTAATAACGCCATTAATAAAAAAACAAAAATGTTGGCAATGAAAAGAAAATATAGTTTTCTTGGTTGAGAAAAAAAAAAAGAATGGAAACCCTTGAGGGTCTTAACAAGTAACCCAGATTATCACCAACATCATGAGAAAGCTTTTGGAGGTATGCTTCTGTTAGGAACTCCTGTGATGTGACAGTGGCCTTCATATCACTTCACATTGCCCAATTCAGGATCATATTAATATTCATCTAAAATTTATGGATTAGTTCTTTTGCAGACATCTAATTTTCTATTAAGCAGCATCAACATTTAGATATTAATTACTGCACTTATTTGACTAAAGCAAAGGGAACTAAATGTGCTTTTCTTCAAACCAACAAATACCTCCAAGTTTACTCAAATAAAGCTAGTGATGATGAATTGAAGGCAGTTGGAAGAGACAAAGAACCTAGTTTTTGGATGCATGAATTGAATCATCCCCTGATTTTGATGTTTTACCAATACATCAGGTGGCTGAATTGAAGTAATCGTCTATTTTGTGACAGACCTTAGATGAATGACTCACTGTGGAAGAGCAGATAAAACATCTTGTTTTTAAGCAGAACTAGAAGAAATCTATGTGGAAAGTGTTGATTGTGAATGCCACACGTTTTAGGTAGCAATAGAAAGCACTGATGGAGTTGAAACTTCAATGATACCTAAGTGATGTTTACAGAAAGCAAAATAGCTCTTTAGGCTCTTAGATACAATGGCTTGAGAATTCTCTTTCTATTCAATGTAGTCTCCCTCTTTTCTTGTCTAGAGCGTCATATATATAGCTAGAGTGCCCATGCGTGAATCTAGAGTGCGGGCTATAATTCTAGATGCTAGTTACGCACGTGGGTAATGGAGTAGGACAGCTCATCTCATGAAATCTGGACCATTACCCGGGTGCCCGCACGGGCTTAGCTTAGTGGTAAGCAAGTAGCAGATTTGGTACATGGACCATTACCCGGGAAGTGGTTACCTTGGCTGATGCGTACCGAGCTGACCGGGTTAATGTCGTCCATATTTCCCTTGCAGCTATATCACTAAGGTTCAATAGGGAATGACCTGTGCATGTAGCCTCTGCAAAGAGCACGGAGAACGTTGTGTACTATGTATGACTGTCCAACTACTCAGTGCGCTGGGAGGCCCCTGGAAGAGACCCGCATTCATCATCATCTCATCTCTTTCTAGTATACCATCTGAGCATAGGCTCCCCAAAAAAAATGAACCATATTACATGAAATTGCAAGTGTTAGAAGCTCGTCATCTCAGAGTAAAAGAACATTGCTAGTTACTAAGCATCCTAGCATAAACTCTTATTTTCCCTTTAACATCGCATTTGATTTTTCAAATTGTGGTAGAAAAATTGGTGTTCTTGAGCTTAATTTTTATGTTTCAAAAAGTAAACAATAAATTTTGAAAACTAAGTAGTATTTCCTCCTAAGAAAGCCAGAAAACATTTTCATCCAATTTGTAGAGAAACCAAGGAAATGAAGAAAAGAAGAACATTTTCTTGGTTTTCTTGCATGTGACTAGAGAAGGGAATTCAATATGAATAACCCAAAACTTTATGAGAGAGAAGTAATACCATTCATTTTCTATTCGCTTCTTTTTTGTCATTTAATTTATGTTCCTTTCCCTTGCACTTTTAGTTACCGAAACAAGGTGTTACTGTATTAATTTTTTTTTATCCATAAAGTTCCTGGTTTTTTACGGACTAATTCCTCAAATCTTATCTTTGTTGCATTGCAGATCAAGCACGGCTTGACTATGAGGCTAAAAAATTGCAAAGCTATGTAAAGGAGAAGTCTTTCTTTATTTCAGAAAAAGGCGCTCTTGCTGACAAGATTAGTCCTGGCGTTCTCAGATCTCTGATAACCTTAACAGATAAACCTAAATAAGTCTTGCCTTACAAAAAAATGACCTGAGAAATTAAGGAAAATATTTAACTTATAAGGCTATTAAATGATAAATGCTTTTATTCTCCATCATCTTCTGGAGTCCGTTGTTTTGGTTATATAACTTCTGGCTTCTTCTTTTCCCTAGTTCTCTTCCATACTCAAATTAATTGTCTGAAAGGAATGCTGTCAATTTCAATTTAGTTTTATCCTTTCATTTAAACATTGTGGAAGTTTCGTGGGGACTGCGGAAACAGTTTAAGATGCCATGAAAGTCGAGTCAATTGTCATATTTTCTTATGTGGTCCATTTTACCATAAGTTTCCACATGATCTAGATGGACATGAAAAATGGTTCTCCCCTTTTTTGTTTCACTTTGCCCTCCCACCTTCTTGCCTTCGTTTTTTTCCATCAATAATATTGATGTGACTTTGCAGCTTGCATTAGTACTAATTAAATAGTATGGCAATAAGTGGTTAATGTTTATATTTTCTTTTTGCGTGATAAACTTTTAAGAGCTTGGGTTAGATGCCTCATTTGTTTTCCTACGCAAAAGTTGGATGTTAGTTGACAAAGTCTTAATGTATTTATCGCAGAACTCACCAATTTTACTGTTTGTAGATGATGGTATCTGCTGAAGACTGAATGTCGGGATGCATTTGAATTAACAGAAAATCCATTGAATTTCATACAGATAACTTAGAAAAGGCAGTACTTTCCCGTGTAAAACCGTCTATATTTATAAGCAGTAAATCCACATCTGCAGCTGGGGCAAAAAATGTTTGGCGAAAATTCACGTATTAAATAAAGTTGCTATTTTTTTTGGAGAGGTGAAGAGCTGCGTAGCCATTTAATTTTGGTGCTGTATTGCATATTTGTTTCAGTGGACAGTGGTAGATGTTGACAAGGCCTGGATCCTAAAGGCCTGTAGATTATTGGATGCATCTCCGCTTTTGTTATAGGTTTGAGCCATTTGCATGTGCAATGAATACGGAGGGATAGCATAGACATAGATGCTATGGCATTTCATTATCATTTTCACTGTGTTGCGTTCATTTAGGTGCAAATGTGCTCTCATTTCTTTGCGCCTGTTGAAAATTTTTGGATGATACTTGGCGTTAGGGCTTGTACTGTCTGCCTTCCTCATTTCGATTTTTTTTTTTGGGCAGATTCTGTATTTGACACCTTTTGATAAATATTTCCTTCTATAGGCATGCTTTGTTTCCAATTCATATTGAATGAAAAAAAGATCAGCATTGAGGTTTATCTTAGTCTAATGGAGTTTGTCTATGCAACTGTGGGTTTTAAATTGGAATTTAAATGAACAGAACAACTCTTTTATGTTTTTTTGGAAAGCAAACGAACTTCAAAACTTAATTGGGGAATTCATATTGTTTTGTTGCCTATAGATATATATATGTATATAATAATTGTAAAAAAGTAGCAACTAACATTGATAAAGCAAGCCAGTTTGACGGGCAAGTTTATTATATATTTGGAGCCGTACATTATAGTATGTCCGACTTTCTTTATTATTCGTCTTATAATTAAAAGAAAGAAAACAATTTGAATTATGCAGCATCAGTTCATAATTCTATTTTCCTCGTTCAGGGAGACTTTATGTATTTCCATTTTAAACATCTTCTTTGTTTTATTTTTTTTAAATTTTGAAATATAATTTTATAAAAATATATAAATGTTATTATAAGTAATATTTTAAATACTTTATATATATAATTTAAAAAGAATTCATTCTGATATGAGTATCTAATCCATTAAATAGTTTTAATAAAAGAAAAAAAAATATATAAAATTAAATAATGAGATTTAGGATTAGATAACAGATACTATTTTAATTATTATTATTATTTATTAAAATAAGTTATGTAGCCTTTATTTATTAATTAATAATAATAATAATAAAAGGTCTGTGACTAGACATTCCGTACAGAAGAGTCAATATCCGTGTCAGCCTTTCACCAAATGCCACCAGCCTGTACGCTTCTCCCCTCTGGACTATGCACTATCTATCCCATCTCCCCACTCGCTCATTTCATAAACACTCGCTGCATCATTCCAAAACCTGTTCCGTTTTGTAATTATTCCCTGTCACCTATGGCGAGTATATCTTTAGAGGAGACGTGCGATTGGGAAAACAACTGCTTCGGATATAAACAAACTACTTACAAGTCCGAATAATAATACATCGTACGTTAAAGATACGATCGTCTCTCCTCCTCTCCTCTGTCCTTCTGTTATTATACTGTTATGCCCTTATCTTATCGTATAATTTACAACCACATTGCTTAGGTTGCTAAACTAAATGGCCCACGAATTAATGAAGAAAGTGTGGCCCATCTTAAATATGATATGGAAATGGACCCCCACTTCATCATATCATCAAAAAAAGAAATGATGTGATTATCAGTTGTACTTAAATTCATCTAATATTATATCTTTCATATTCCTCTACATTATATCCCACATTGCTACTTTTTTTTTTTTTTTTTAAAAAGCTTCCTTTACTATTTATTTTAAATATTGAAATCATTTTTCTAAAAGAACATTTATTGTAATATTAACAGTTTTTTAAATGTCAAGTTTCTCATGAAAAAACTTTTATTCTATGAACAGGATGTGTTGTGTTATTATGTTTTGAAAGCGAATCATTCATTAAATAAGCGAACATGTCTATATATATAAAAAAAATTAAATTAATAAAAACGTAAGACTGTGGTGAGAGTGGGCAGAAGTTAAAATTGAAGAGTGTGAGAACACTGATTTGACAGTCATGGGCAGGCCACCCAGTTGTATTGAACGACGCTATACGTACTAATATGCCATTTCAACCCACCCTTTGATTCATTTTAAGGAAACCTACAAGTATGTGCATCTTCACTTTCACTGCCCATTCCTTCCTTTATTATTATACTCATTTTAAGTACCTTCTATTTTCTACACTCTAATTTCTTCTTTTGATTTTTAACTATTAAAACAGTCGAAGATCGTTTAATTACAACCCCCTAGAAAATTTCTGAAGCTCAAACTCGATGATCATGTAAGAGATAAGTTCAAAATTATAGAGGACAGGGCAAAACAGGGAGCGGGGGGCCCAGCACATAGTGGCAATATGATTTCACCCTATGCTATAACAACGGCGTTATACCACTTTGTTTACTGCGAAGAAAATGTCCTAATCCTAACAATCGGAGAGAGACCAGAGTGCGAAAGTTCCCTACCCACTCCCCTTCTCTGTCCCATTATCTCATTCCTGCTTTTTACACAGAAATCCACACCACGACACACTAATACGTACCTCTCATATGGGTAATATCGTATTTTTCATTATTCGCCTCTGCCCAAGCCGCCTCATAACTCTGCTCTCAGTCTCTGACTCCCTACCCAGACACATAGAGCTGAAAAAGGCTGGCTTTTGTGGGAGGGGATGAGGGAGGAGCTTAGCTTCAAATATAGAGAGTACTGGGTGGCCACCTAAATTAAGAAACCCAGAGCTTATACATGGTGTGAAAGATAATTTAATATGCACCGACGAGAAACTCCGCAAATGGCAAAGTTAGGGTTTTCGAAGTTCGTATTCTCACCGTCGCTTCACTGAGTTCCATACTGCCATAGGTGAGTTTTAACTGTCTACCCCTTCAACACCTATATGTCCCCAAAAGCAATTCCTATACCTCTCCAAAAGGAATACAATAATATTACCTCATTCCAAAGCAACAAACAGCAAATCAAAGCTTTTCCACCAGCTTTTCTTTCCTCAATTATCTATTCTGAACGCTGACAGTTTAACCTTTCTCAGTTTTTGTACTCTTTTTTCTTTCTTTCTTCCTTTCTTTCTTTCTTTCTTTTTTTTTTCCCTCGAGTTAACCCAAAATTTTTCCCCCTTCATTTCCTTCTGGGTACAGATTGAAGAGCTTCCTTCCACTGTCACCGGAAAACAACCTCTGTAATTTGCTGCCAGAATGCTGGAATACGAATGGGGAAACCCATCAACGATGATGCTGCTCTCCGGAGACGAACCCACTCAAGACCCAGAGCAGAACCGGCAGATTTTCGATCATTACACCGCTCAATCCTTCAACGATAACCTTGTTCCCCAACCAACTACAAACTTATTTCACCACCCAACAACACACCAAGTCAACTCCCTTTATGACCCACGCGCCTACGCCAGCGCTTCCCCCTACACACCTCCCCATCCTTCCCTCCTCTCCCTAGATCCTATCCCAAACCCTGCCGGAGCCGGTACCTCATATTTCCTCGTTCCAAAGACTGAGGAGGTCTCTAGACCAGCAGATTATAGTGCGAGAATAGGTCTGAATTTGGGCGGTCGTACCTATTTCTCTTCTACTGAGGATGATTTCGTGAACCGGCTTTATCGGCGTTCCAGACCTGTGGAGGTGGGTTCATCAAACGCGCCCAGGTGCCAAGCTGAGGGGTGCAATGCCGATCTGTCCCATGCTAAGCACTACCATAGGCGACACAAGGTCTGTGAATTTCACTCGAAAGCGTCAACCGTCATAGCGGCCGGGTTGACTCAGCGATTCTGCCAGCAGTGCAGCAGGTTCGTAATAAAATTACCAAAATACTGTCCCCATGCATTCCCATATTCACGTTTCTTCATTACCATTGGATGTATGCTCTTAACGTTTTCGTAGAAGCGTTTTAATTGACACAAATGCCCCTGTTCTTTCAATCATTGGTTTTCAGTACATTGTGGTTAATCCCGAGGGCATTTGTGTCCGTAAACCTCTCTACTGACTTCCGTTTAGTATGGTGGCATGAATCCCTAGGGGGATTGGAACTAAGTATGGTGGCATGATTTTGATATTATTATAAATTAATTTATCATACTTTAAAGTTAGGTTTGTGAAATTACAAAAACGCCCATACTCCGACACTGCTTCGTCCATGGCGAGAAACAGAACAAAAGCCCGTCACTTTCTGGCTTCATCTTCCGAACAAGGTCGGACACTCCACACCTCCAATTATGCTTTTGTTGCCAATGATTGGGCATGCCGTACATTTGGAAATCCCGAGGGCATTTGTGTCCGCAAACTATTATTATTTGTTTTAACCTACTCTCTCTGTGTTCGGTTTGGAAATTAATTTTTACAAAAGAATTCTAAATTAATAGTGAGTAGATTGTTTCCCAGATTCCATCTCCTTTCAGAATTCGACAATGGAAAGCGCAGTTGCAGGAAGAGACTGGCAGATCACAATCGCCGTCGCCGAAAATCTCACCAAATAACTCAAGAAACTCACAAGTCACAACCCGCAGAAAGTGTCTGCATTTCTCATCCTTCTGAGAATCTCACGCGTGAGTTATTATGTTCTTTTCATTTAGCTATGCATGACTTGATTTTTTAAATTCTTAATTGAAATTTCATGTGATGTTCAATAGGGTCACCGGCCGATTCTGGAGTGCATAATTCGTCGTCGTCGGTGACGGTGGCAGTATCGCCGCCTCGAAGGTTTTTAGATTGTTTCAAGCATAGACCATATCAAGCAATTGCATCTTCTTCCTCTGCATCATCAAGCTCACTGTTTTTCTCAAGTGGGTAGTACGTGCGACTAGAATTCATTCAGAAGTAACATAGTGTTTACGTCTAATTTTATTTTGAATATCCTTGCTTGATTGTATTTCAATGTTCATCCCGGAACATCAAATGGATTATCAACTGAATATGTTTTTCCTTTTTCGCTTGTATCCATTTAAGCAGCATCTTGTATAAGCTGAATCTCTCTGCGTGAAAAATACAGTAATATTAAATTGGACTTTTCCAGTACAGGTAAGGGTCTCAGAAACGGCTTGGGTGGGCACGAGAGTGCAGGATTATTATCATTTATGGCATTGCATTATTACCCTCTTTCAATTCACCCACCAAATAAATAATCTTTTAGGTACCAACTTACAGAAGACTTGAAGCTGTCAAGTCGTCTCGTCTCCTACATGTAGGCTCTATTAAGCATGCATGTTGTTTTTATCCATACATTCATCACCTTTAAACTTAATACGACTCCGCATGGAATTTAAGAGAACTTGTTGATTAAGTATAGCAGGTGTGATTACATACGCTCCTTTAGGACGTCACCTTGCAACTTCCTGGAAACGTAGATGTGGGGCCTTGGCGTCTTTATAAGTTTTGAGATGATCCTAAGACTTGGTTGGAATAACCCAGATGTCATATGCTTTAGCACTTGACTATGGATGCCATCTTTCTTATATTTCCAGAAATTGAGGAAAATTCCTATCGTGGCTTTGTCCTTTTATTCAGATACGCAGAATCCATATGGAAGGAAGCCACACAAAGCGAAAGCGAGTGCATCCAAATTTCCGATGGGTCGAGGAATGTCCCTGAGATATATATATGTTTTTACAGAAGATGAAAACACCCCGAAATTTCCTATCCTCCTCACTGCTCCATTCCCCAAGTCTTATTATAATCTCAAATAGATTGCTGGCTTCATGTGTGATCATCCCAGTATCAAAATTATTCCATATTTGTAATTGAATTCTTCTTCTTCTTTTTTTAAAGAAAACCAAATCACTTTCAAGGAAAAATAGATTGTTGACTGTCAGTGAGGAAATCTATATCTAAAATCTTATAGGACACTTTTGAAGACCAAGTCGATTGAGTTGATAACTTTTTTTTCATCCGCATACACGCAACACACATGTATATATCAAAATAATTTTTATTAATATTATACATGTTAAGTCCACGAACTAAAATAATATTTTTAATATTTATAAATCTAAGAAATTGTATATTTTTCACAAATAAAAATAAAGATAAGAGAAATAAGAAATATGGACAATCAAATACTTGAATAAGAGTTCTTGAAAAAAATTGAGTGAAGTTTATAATTAACGTACAAAGATAAGAAAAAATGTGAGTTACCATAAACAAATTCAAGTTTGTGAAAAACTAGAACCACTGAGTTGTAAGTAGAATTTATACCTTCAAAATTAAAAGTTCTACTTTTACGATTTATAAGTTATACTTTTACGATTCCAGGTTCTAAAATCAAATGAGGACTTTTCACTAGATTACAAAAATAACGGCTAGTTCTATTTCAAAATCTATTTTTCATCTACAAAATCTTTTTCAAACGACTAGGTTTTATCAATACTCTATAAAAACAAAAATCTTTCTCATTTGTTGTTAAGAAGAGTATTTTACACTTAGAGAAAAAAATATATTACAATAAAAGTTTTGAGCATTTATTCCTCGGCATTCATTAAGTTTACATTGGCAAATCCAACTCTTATTCATATTTATAACTTTAGCTGTAAAAATAAAAACAATAGTTAATCTCTTCATTTACCAAAACCTATTTAAGGTTGTTTATAAGTTTGGGATAGTTTGGATTTTGAGTGTTTAGTAAAAAACACTTAAAATAATGTTACAATAGTTTATAAAATTTATGGGAGGTTACAATAGTCTAGAAAACTTGTGAGAGGTTACAAGAGCCTTGAAAACTTGTGAAGATTGTAAAGGCTTATTTTGTTGCCCGTAAAAAGAAACCACAGTGGAGTAATTTCTCAAATGAAGACTTTGGGAGAGTGAATGTAAATAGAGAGGCCGAACCACTATAAATTTATTGAGATCATATGCTCTTCCCTATATCTTATAGTTAATTATATATTTGATTAATTTGAGTTCATATTTGTTATACCAAATTTGACTTTATCTGATCATATATTTGTTATCTGTATTCATAAAAAATATTATCTATCACTTATCTCTCAAACAAAACTATGAGATCATTGACGGTCTAAATTTGAAATATAGAAATTATAATTTTAATACTGTTTGAAATTCATAAAAAATTTATCCTAAAAGTCAAAATAAAAATAGGAAATTTTAAAACTTAAAAAATGTACAATTCGCCTCTCTTGAACCAACAGAAGGAATCAATATATAGAAAAAAAATTATAAACGATAGCCAAATTATCCAAATAGGCTGTTCGAACTCTTTACGGCTATATTATTTATATTATAATTTTTTAAGGCGTAAATGAAAAGTTTTGATACTAATATTTAAATATGTTTAGATAAGATTTAAAAAAAAAAACTGTAATAGATATAAGATGAGTGTTAGAATTTGTTTTGACAGCAGAGGCATGTGAAAACTGTAGGAATTGGAAATGAAAAGAAAATAAAATGTAGGTGTGAATTTGATATTTCCTTAAAAAGACCAGACAAAAATCTAGTGGCTGAGATCATATCTCTAAAATGTTGGGAGAAAAGTCGGTGTCTGATGCCTTTCACCTCAAATTGCTGTCCCCTCTGCATTTTTTCTAAGACACTGTCGGTTCATTATATAACACAAACTACTTCATAAATACTTTTGTATATTCTAATAAACATGCTTCTATTTCAATATTTATTTATTTATTTCTACTGGGAATCTTTTATTTACTTACGTTTAATTTTCTATTGTTTATGCTAATGAGTAAATAAATTGTGGGGATACAGAGAGAGAGAGAGAGAAGGAACGTTCAGGAAAGTTGGAATTGCCAGGAGGAACAAGTGCAGCGTTGTTGTTAGCTCCCCAATCGTGAGTTTGATAGGTCCCAACACTCTCCTCCTTTCATTTTCAGGTCTCATAAATGCTGGGCCCTCAATTTGATCGTCATAAAGTCCGATATGGTTATGGAGGAAAGTGGAGCCCATCCGTCCATCCTCCTTTGAATGCAACTACCAACTACGTTCCTACTGTTCATGGAGTCTTACTTTTCAAACCCCTACACGTGCACTCTCTCCTCTCTTTTGGTCTTGTGGGGTTGCTCCTGATTCTTGGAGATGTGCCTTTGTCAGCCTCACGTTCACTGCACGTGATCACTGTTCTCTTCGTCTTTGTCCTTCCTCTTCCAGATTCAGGCTTTTCAGCCTTTGCCCATGGCCCTCTGCCCTCACCTCTCAGCCCTTCGTCCTTAGCCTGATCCTGCTCTGCCAGTTTTAGTTTTGGGTTTTCTGCTTGCTTATGCTGGTTAACATGGCTCCCTTGAATATCCAATTTCAGACGAGGCACGTTAAGCAAGTTCAAATATCCCAGTATTAAATATATCATGAAAAACGTGAAACTAAATAAAT
>CAOGCB010581020.1:0-12753 GCA_948266635.1 Cnidoscolus chayamansa | reverse complement strand
TGTAAAAAAGATACTGTTTTATCTTTAATAATGCCTTGGATTCTAGATAAGCTAGACTTTAGGACCCTCTTTTACTATATTTAATGGATGTCTCTAGCTAAGTCTTGAACTTCATCATCTTCTCAGTGTGGGTCATTTTTATGTTACGTATAGTAGACGTAGAGAGAAAAATATCAATAGAAAGCATAAATGAAAGCATGTGCATGTGCATACAGGTGGTTAAACGTGCTGGCAGAGAGAGAAGGGAGAGAGAGAAATTTGTTGTAACAAACTCAAGCTCACACAGCACACTACTATAAATATCAAGAACCAGCAATAAGAAAGGATATCAGAAAATATTTGCAAAACATCCTCACCATTCTCTCAATTCTGCCCTTATTCTCCTCTATTATTCCCTATTCTCCTCTATTTCTATTCTGTTCTATCCAATTTTCCCCATTCTGTTCTTCTCTACCTCATTTCTTTCTCATCTAAGCTACAAAATACTTAGAGTTACCTAACATTTTACTGCCATAAACAGTTTTAATCAGCACGTACACTGAACATCATTTTATGAAACTCAAGGCTTTGCTTTTTTCCCTCAATAATCATTATCATTGCCACTAACTCATCTCTATTCTTTTTTCTCTTTTTTTCAAAACAATTAATGAGTATGATCTGTGACCCAGTCTACAACCATTTTTCTCTCTATTAATTCCTTTGTTGCCCTTCACTCTTTTTTTGCCATGAAAATGACACTATTAACTTTCCTCCATATCCCCAATCATTCTTTCTTTGACACAGATTTACCTGGAAAAATTCCTTACCTAAACCAATATGTATAAATTAATTAAGCTTTTATGTTTTATGTTTATGTTCAACCAAATTTAATTAAACCAATATGTATAAGTTTTCACTGGAGAATTGTTTATCTTTATTTGTGTTCTTTTTTTTTTTTTTTTAAATTTGCCTTGGTGGTTTGGCATTTTCTGTCTTAGACTACCACTATTGTTATATTCAATGTGTTTATTTCCGTATGATTCTAGTTATATACCAGTTTTGAAATCCCATTCCCAATTTTTTGTAATATGTTATGGTTATGATGATGCAGGACACTTCTTTACGCTGTTGAAAAATAATTATGCTTTCTGGGATCAAGTTCATACCTCGTGACCAAGTAAGTTTTTTCTGCTTATTCTATTTTAGATTAGAAGCGTTTTTTATACTCATGTTTCCCACTATCACTGTAGGCAGATGATGATGGGGATGCATCTACAGAAAGGAGTAAAGACTCCGCTAGTAAAAGGGATAAGAATAGGAAGAAAAAAAAGAGTTCAGGTTATAGCAGTAGTTCAGATGACGATGCTGGGAGAATAAAGAAAGGACATGGGAAAAAGAAAAAGTGGTATTCTTCTGATGAAAACTCATCACTAGATTCAAGTGATAGTCATAATAGTAATGACAGTTCTGACCAGAATGAGAAGCAAAGGAATAAAAGAAAGAATAAGAGAAGAAATTATAGTTCTAAGATTGAAGAAGACAATAGGTCAAAGAAGAGATCAAGAAGAGGTAAGAAGCATTACTCAGCCATGGAACATTCATCATCCCTCTCTGAGGACGAGGGAAAACATGGAAGCAAGAGGAATGGGGAAAGAGAGGAAAAAGAAGTTGTCAATGATGCTCATGGTATGAATCCTTACATTTTTTTATAAAATTTTTGCATTTGGATAATTGATGCATTAGTGATAATGATCGTGGATCTCATTTTTTAGAGAATGTAGATATTATGAGAAAAGAAATGGGTTTGGATTGGATGCTTAGACCTTCAGAAAAGTCTGATAGAAGGATTGCAGTGAATGCTGATGACCAGCCGAAGAAACCACCTACTGAGGAGGTAATCTCTTTTTTGTCATTCAGTTCACTTAATCATCAAGCTTTCATTCGGTTGATTGTCTTTCTACTTGTAATTTCTTATATGTACTTAGTTAATTTGTTATTTGTGAAGAGTGAATATCTTATATGCTATGAAGAGCTATAAAAGGATGTCAACTTCCATGACAGTAACTTTGTTTGTCTTATAATGGTGCATGCCCTATTTGTAGTTATTTTCTATTGTAATTTTCTCATAGGATTTTTCTGTTTCCTTATTTCTATGGAATTTTTGGGCTCAGAACTTGATGAAAAAGCTTAATGAACTTGATGATCCAAAATATTTGCAATCCGCCTGCGGATAGTTTGCTTGTTTGTGAATCGGTTTAGTGTTTTTCCTGCATTTTTCTTCTATCATCATTCATCATAGAAATGCGGAATGGCTACATTTCTTTTTTAAACTTCTCAAGAAAAGGTTATATGCTTAAATTAGCTTTGTCCATTTCCACACTCAAGTTTTTAGGCACAAGTATATTAGATGTTTTGTTCATTTATTCTTGTTCCTAATGGTAGTATATATGTGCATTATGCGAGGCATTTTGGTGTAAAAACAAGGTAAATAGAGAAGGAAGAAAGCTGGAATGACAATAGGGCAAGAACTGCTAGTTTTGGCAAGTTTGGAAGTCTGAGAACACCTAAAACATGGTTTCTCATGGCCTGCCAAACACAGTCAAGAAGTGGGCTTTTCTGGAAAGGGAAGTCTTTTGATGCTTTTGGTCCCTGTAGTCCTATTTTAATCTTATTTCAGCAAGAATATTTGCCAACTTATCCATTAGTGGCAACATTAAATTCTTAGGAAGATTTAGTTTATTTGGATTTTATTTTACCTTATGTTACATACTATAGATGTAGGGGGATTAATAGGAAGGAGATATGATTAGAATTAGAGGGAACTATAGTTGACTTAGTAAAAAAATTAGTTAGGGAGCAGTTACTAAACTTTTATATAAATAGAAGTTATGTATTCAAGAATATTAATCAAGAATTTAGCTAAACAATCATTCTTCTCATCTAATATTTCTATTCTCTTCTCACCTATACTCTACTCTCTTCTTGTCTCCTCTAATCTTCTATTTCTCATCTCTATTCTTTCTCTCTCATCCCTATTTTTTGTCCTCAGCCCATAGATGTAACACTTTCCTATTCCAGTGTCATTACGGGTGCCAGTCGATGTGAGCCCTCTTACAAGAGGTGAGTGCCTTGCGTCACTTGGCTCGAGGTGAGGCATTGCCTCTTGAAAATAAGGGCAGGACGTTTTTTCTTTGCTTAACAACAAAAATCCATATTTTTCTTTTGAAGCAGCTAATTGGAGGGAGATGTATCCTATAATTATGCTAACTAATTAGGGATGTCTATCTTTGTAATTATGGTAACTAATTAGCAATGCTTATTGCTATTATTACGATAACTAATTAGACATTTACACCCCAATAATTGTGCTAACTAATTAGCATGGTTTCAAATCGTGGTTGTGTTCGCATCCATGGTCGCGAGTAACGGAAATGGACTTGTAACGGTCATAACGTGGTATGATGCTACACATTTTTTTTTGAAAAATTTGCAAAATTCATGAAATATGTAGATATTTAAAGATCTCATTAGAACTAAGTTACACGACTTAATAATAAGTAAAAATAGATCAAATAAAGATATTAAATCCATATTTTTGGATATTATTATACTAATTAATTTAAAATCTTCCTCTTGGCATTTTCAAACTCTAGAAAATAGTACTGTAAAATTATATATATTATCAATTTCATTTTTATGTTTTGTTTCACAATATATCAAATTAACTGATAACTCACAAGTAATAACATTAAGTGATTAGTAATAATGAATTTCTTATGAACTTAATTAAAGAAATTAAAGACATATATACAACATGTTTTCTTTTAATAAAGATCATGAAAGTACAATAACTAACCAATATCCAATAGTTTAAAATTCTAAAAACAATTAAAAAATACTTAAAATTAGAAAAAAGGAAAATAGTCACCGTTTATTGATTGGGGCAGCTTAGATTTCCAATCCTAGCTGTTGAAGTTGAAGTTGTTGAACACTTCAAGAGTTGAAGTTTAAGTGTGCAAATGCAACTCAATAGCTTGCAGGGTATTTTAGAGAGATTTGAGAGCAATATGAAGCAAAATTTGCAGAAATGAAGAATGGAAAAGAGAAGAAAATCAAGAGAGTTGGAAGAAAAGAGTATGGGGATGGGTTTGAGTTAGGACCTTCAGGTAGAGATGGTTGGCAGAAAAAAATTTAGAAGTTTTACATTGAAAAAACAATTTCTGCCATGAAAATAGGTGTTTCATGTGAAGGCTGTGAAGGCTGCAATGAAGCAGACTTCCTGACAGCAGTAGCTTCCTGCAAAAAGAGGAATAGCGGCTATTACCTAATTGCCGGTAATGACCGTGACCTATATGTAGCTGCCGTAACGGCCGTTACACAGTTTTTAAAAACCTTTAAATATTGATCTTAATGTCAACGGCGCTTCTTAAAAAGCTTGAAATAACGGTAGTTACATAACATAATGGTCGTTATTTAAAAGCATTCTAATTAGTGATATACATAGTTGTCAAATCGTGAATTGCATCGAGAATCAAAATCTTAATTTTTTTGAACCGAGAATCGAATTGTAAGATTCGGTATATATATATTTTATTAAAAGATAATAAATATTTAAAAGATAACCCATTAGGAGATTTGGCCAACTTGAGACAAACCGGGACAGAGGACTGTCAGTGCCAATTTTAGGGGCTGCTCGCCTGCGCCCATCCTGTATGGGTGGATCAACAAGTAAATTTATTCACTGCAGGATTGATAGAGTCTAGCCGACTAGATGTGGAGATGTAAGATCCAACCAGTCTGACTCAAGAAAAGAATCTTGCCCGTGCCTTTGAGAGAAAGCAAAAGGTTACATGATCCTCCAACATCCATAGAGGACCTGGTGCAAGCAATGAAGTAAACTCCAGAAATGCACAAGTAACACTCTTTTTTCCTGCATACGATTTGAAGACTAGACATAGTGGGATGATAGCAGCACCCCCCTAAACTAGAAGTGCTGCCTTCCTCCTTTATTAGAAAGTTATCAAGAGGGGAGATGACTGAAGAAGGGTGAAAGGACTCTGCTATAATTGTGATGCCTTGTACAGTGCAGGACATCAATGCAAAAAATTATTCTGGTTGGAATTGGAGGACAAAGACCACCCTACCACGTGACAAGAAGAGAATGAAGACTCGAAAATCTCACTGCATGCAATTACCAAGAAACAAAAGACTCGTGCTATGCAACTGTGGGTTGTAATAAAGGAACAACCTCTACTCAGTTTAGTGGACTCGGGGAGCACCCATAATTTCATTAGTTCCATTGCTGCCCAACGCCTCACGATGCTCGTTCAATCTTAGCCGAGGCTTAGTTTGTCCATTGGCAATGGTACCAAAATACCGAGTGATGGAACCTGCTGAGCGGTATCATTTTTTGTAAACAACAATGCTTTTTATTGATGATTTCTTTGTTATTCCTATGGTTGGTTTTGATGTCCTTCTAGGTGTCAAATGGTTGATCACATTGGGGCCAATTTTATGTGACATTGCTTCTCTCACTATGAGTTTTGAAATCGACGGCAACCCCATAACTCTTCAGGACAATCGACTTCTTTCGGGCATCAGATCCACTCCTTACAAGACTTAATACCCGGACAAGATAAGCCGAATGAATTGTTGGGTGAGTTTAGTGACCTATTCCAAGAATCGATTGGGCTACCACCCTTGAGAAGTTGTGGTCACTGCATCTGTTTGCTTCCAAATACCAGCCTGGTAGTGGTTAGACCCTATAGATACCCACACTTGCGAAATGATGAAATTGAGAGGCAATGTGAATAAATGCTACAGTAAGGGATTATTCAACCTAGTTGGCCCCTCTTCTCATCCCTGGTCTTATTGGTTCAGAAGCATGATGGGACATCGTTTTTGTGTCGACAATAGAGAGCTCAATGTGAAAATGGTCAAAGACATTTTCGAATCTAGTTGTAGACGAGTTGCACGAGGCTTGTTATTTCACTAAGCTGGACCTTTGTTTGGGCTATCATCAAGTTTGGATGGACCCCCCGGGCATTGAGAAAACGTAGTTCCGTACTCATCATGGGCACTATGAATTTCTTGTGATGCCCTTCAATCTTACAAATGTGCCCTCCACCTTTCAGGCACTTATGAACGAGTGCAAGTTGGGACGATCATTTGCTTCACATTTGCTTCATATTGCTCCCTGCTATCTACACTTGAAAAGGTCAAATGTTCTTTTGGGACATCTCATGTAGCATATCTCACCCACATTATTTTAGCCGTAAGGTGTCTTGGCTAATACCATCAAAATTCAAGCAATTAATGATTGACCCCAACCACAATCCATCACCGCCCTTCGGGGGTTGTTGGGGTTAACAAGATATTATCGCAAATTTATCCGCGATTATGGTTGGATTGTTGCTTCTTTGACGAACATGTTTAAATGCAATGCCTTTCAATGGACTGAGGCATCACTAATCTCTTTTAATGCATTCAGGCAAGCCCTTGTCATTGCCCCAACTTTACAACTTCCGAATTTTGGTAAAGATTTTGTGGTCAAATGTGATGCATCTGGTAGTGGTATAATTGCTATTTTGCAACAAAATGCTAATACTATCGCTTTCTTTAGCTGAAAGATAGTAGCTCAACACTCCAAACTCCCTACTTATGAAAGAGAACTCATTGGCTTGAGTAAGGCGATACATCATTGGCATCCATACTTGTGGGGACGTTCTTTTCTCATCAGGACATACTATTTTAGCCTCAATACCTGCTGGAACGACTTACTACTTTCCCACAACAACATTGGCTCAATAAGTTGATGGGTTTGATTCTCGGGTTGAATACAAGGCATGCCATCTCAATCAAGTGGCAGATTCTCTATCCCGAAGGGCTGATTATGATGGCCAACTCTATGCTATCACCCGACCACAAGAGACATTGTTGGATGAAATCAAAGGGGAAACTCAAGAATCAGCCACACTGAGTGCTCTGTGAGACAAAATAGAACAAGAGTGGATGGGTGAGGCATGGTCCCGGCAAGATGGCCTAATCCTCCATAAAGGCTTAATGTATCTACTACCCAACTCACCTTTGCTCCCTTCTATTCTCTCAGCTCTCTACGATAGTGCATGAGGGTATTCAAAAGACCGTACAATGGGTACATTGTGACTTTTATTGGCAGGGTATGAAGGACGTTATGCAGTATGTTACGACTTGCCCAATTTGCTAACAAAACAAGGCTGAACATTTGAGCTCAGCTGACTTACTTCAACCTCTCAAATTAGTGACAAATTTTGGCTGACATCTCCATGGACTTCATCAACGGGCTCCTAAATTCATGGGGCAAAATAGTTATTTTTGTTGGGGTGGATTGTTTCTCCAAATATGCCCACTTCCTTCCTCTGGCTCACCCATACACAATTATCAGTGTCGCTCGGATTTTCTTTGAACAAGTAGTTCGTTTTCATGGTCTCCCTAAATCCATTGTGTGTGATAGTGATGTTCTCTTCACTAGTCATTTTTGGAAGGAGCTCTTCCAGTTATGCGAGACCAAATTATCATTCTACTCCGCCTATCATCTGCAAACCGAAGGTCAAACCAAGGTTGTGAATCGACCTTTTGAGATGTACCTACGCTGCTTTGCTAATGGGTGAACTGGATTCCTTGGGTAGAAAACTGTGATAACACCTCCTTCCACGCTGCCCCGCACACCACTTCTTTTCGGGTTGTATACGGCAGAGACCCTCCTCGTCTACTATCCTATGTGGTGGGTTCTTCTCGGGTAGATGTAGTAGATTAGACCCTTATTGACCGAGATGAAGCTTGGAGTGATCTCCGCACTAAATTGCAGCAGGCTCAACACAACATGAAAGAATATTATAATCAAGACCATCGAGATGTTGAATTTTCTGTTGGCACATTGGTTTGGTTATGTTTGCATCCACACCCCAACATTCCCTTGCAGGCAAGCTTTGTCACAACCTCACTCCTAAATCTTATGGACCCTTTCGAGTCATTCACCCAATTAGTCAAGTAGCATATTAGTTGGACCTAACCCAAGAATGAACCGAGGCAATTGGGGGATTATGGTCCATTGGCATGGTTCCAACTCATTAGATGCCACCCTTGGGAGGACATTAACCGCTTTCATTATGCTTATCCTCAATTCAAGCTCGAATACGAGCTCTTTCTCTAGGAGGGGAGAAATGTTATAGATGCATTCGTAGGGAAAGAGTATCAACGACGTGATCCTCAGCCGAATCAGTCAGCAACAAGAAAGAAAAAAGATGTGGGAAAGCATTACTAGTTAATGCCAATAATATTATTCCTAATTAGTCTACCAACCACGAATATGATATTAATTCTAGATAGGTTGGCAGATTAGAATTCCCTGTTTGGTTCAGCCTGTAACCTCTATTCAAAGAGGATGTTTTGATGAATAAAGAACAAACAAAATTTTCTCTTTAAACTCTCAAGAGGTCTAAGACTCTCTTTCTCATCAACTCTAAGGTTGGGAGCTCCCTTCAACGAGTTCTATATTATACCAATCATAGGTTCATCAGGAGGGAGGAATTCTAACAAGGAAAAGGCTCCAGTTGCAGAGTCCGATTAGCTTCCTATGGAGTAGTTATCTATTCCTTTTTTAAAAGGATTATTAGAACTCTATAAATTCCCCTGATCTTATGTTTTAGTTTTAGTTGTCTTTGTGAGTTTTAAAACTGCATTGATGCACATTGCATTTTCATAGAACAAGTTGAAGCGCTTTTACCTTTTTTTGGTAATCTACATGAATAATGTTTTGTTATTTATTTAATTTTTGGTACCAGATGAATAAAGTGAATCCTAGGGAATTGAATCCATACCTGAAGGATAATGGAAGTGGTTATCCAGATGATTCAGAAGAGAAAATAGCAGGTAGAGACCAACTTCCTTCTTCATCAGTTGTTGGAGATGGAGGTGCAAGTTGGAGACTAAAAGCGTTGAAGCGTGCAAAAGAGCAAGCTGCTCGAGAGGGAAGAAAGATTGAAGAGGTTTGGTTTTCTAATTTATAGATCCTATATATGCTTTGACTAGAGTTTTTGTTGATTTCTAAAATATTAAAAACCAGGTTGTGGAAGAAAGATGGGGCTCTCTTGGTCAGTTGGCTGTCTCTGCTGTTTCTCATACAGCTGCCCCAGCTCGTGCTCATCTACATGCTATAAAAAGTAGAAAGAGGGGATCATCAGAGCAACACGAAACTGATACTGAAGGTCAAAGTGGAAGAGATGTAGAAAAGGTACTTGGCAATTTTTTTTCCCTCCCTTTTGATAAGGTAATTGTTAAGAATGGAGATGAAATTTATTTGCATTGTTTGCTATGTCAGAATGCTGGTCGAGACTACTTGAAGGATGTATCTATCCGACATCCTGAAATGAGAGCTCCCAAAGTACATGATTCTTTGTCTTGGGGAAAATGGAAAAGTCAAAAGGTTTCTACTGAGGATTCAGCTGTCATAAATGCTGCTGTGTCTAGCTTAAATAAGTTCCCTGATGATGGAAGCTTTATGAGCAAAGTTGTTAATCAGCAGAAGAATGATCTTGCTGTTTCTGTCAGTTCCCACATAAACCAAGATGAAGATGTGGATGCTTTGTCTGAAATGAAGAGATCTAGAGAGGTTACCACTGCAGTTGAGGAAAAATTGAGTGCAAACCAGCTAGCAGCCAAGGCTTTGCAGCTTCGTATGAAAGGAAAGCATGAAGAAGCTGATAAACTCATGGTAAGGCAATGTTCTTTGTTTTACATATTTTTGCACAAAAGTTTTTATAACCTTTGGAATTACTTGATATTGAGAGTTTATTAGCTGATTCCATAGTAGATTGTAAAAGCATCTGAATTACATTAACATTTCTTGAATAATCAATGGAGGGCACTAAGTTGTGGTTCTCCTTTCATTTGATAAAAACAAATCTCAATATAATACATGGTAATCATCTTTGGGTTTCTCTAATTATGGCATATGTTTGAAAAAAAATTCTGGCATATGCATCACAAGGTTTAAGTTGTTCTTTTTGTTGCTTATCCTTGAGGCTTCAGTACTGTTTTGCTATGACATTGGTGAGGATTTTCTCTAATTATTAGCTGTTTGTTTCTCAATACATCTGAATGTTGTTTTTCTTAAATTTAAACTGGAAATGAAAAAGGTGATTGTTATAAATTTAATGTATGAACTTTTAGATTAGTTTTTTGCAATTAAATGCTAGATTCTATTATATTATTGTTCTTGATGCAGTACCCTTATAAGGGGAATGTTATTTTCCAACTTGGTTTGATTGGGATTCAGGTTGGAAGGTGGGATTGTTGTTTCTTCTTAAATGCATATGAATTTCATGGATTCATTTCTTTTTTCAGTTTCTTAGTTGATCATATTAAATCCTAATGTCACTGAAAGTTTTATGTAAATAAATTAGTGTGTTAGTTGCTTGACCTTCTGGATTCATAAGTGACTTTTCATAATGTATTGTAAAAGATTGGGTGTTAATTTTATAACATTCTCTGCATTTGCTATTTTTGCTCATAGTGAGAATCTGATTTAGTGACTGGTTGTAGCTATTTTTGTTTTATTTCTTTCTTAGCAAGAGGCTGAGAACATAAAAATAAAGCAAACTTCTGGTGAAAATTCGAGTGGACCTCAAAAGATTAGAAGCAGCAACAGGTAAATTTTGCACATTGTGATTTTCTTATTTTTATCCAGAAATATGCTTTTTAGTATATTTATTCTATAATATGATCAAAGTGGAGGATATAGTTGTAGAATTAGCAGTACGCTTGACAACCCTTAAGATTATTGTGTTGATGTGGAGTTCTGGTTAGGATGCATGCGTGGACTCAATTTTTCAACAAATTTAATTGCTTTCCATTAGCCATTTCCATTATGTTTTGTTTTTTCCCCTCAAATTTAATAACTGTCCCCTTCTACAATGCTTTGGTTTTAATTTTCTTTATAGGTATGTTGCTCAAGATATTTCTGCCCGAAGAAAGGAAGATGATGCTGATAAGCATTTAGCTCAAAAGATAATCAAGAATAAACAATATAGTTTATCTGGTCGGGCAGATGACGAATATGATTTTGAAGATGCCCCAAGCCGAAAGTCCCGGAAGAAAGGGCTAGTCAGTGACCCTAATTCCAAGGAGAAAAGTGTTTTTGCAAAGAGAATCCTGACTCAGCAAGAGCGTTGCCTTTTTTGTTTTGAGAATCCAAACAGGCCAAAACATCTTGTTGTTTCGATTGCAAACTTCTCGTATTTGATGTTGCCACAGTGGCAGCCTGTTGTTCCTGGCCATTGCTGTATCTTACCCTTGCAGGTAAATCAATTCTAGTAACTTGATGCTAGAATATGGTAGTCTTGGTAAATGGTTATTTCTTTCTCTTGAATTGCATCATTACTTTGGTGTAGTTACTAATTAACTGCATTGTGCAAAATTTGATATATCCCAAAATTATAGTGGATAAGGGGAAACTTTTATGCTTCTTTGACTGAAATATAAAAAATGGACTTCTTTGCATGCTTCAAGAGGGGAAATAATTCATTCTTATTTCTTTGATAAATGATGGGACATAGTTGAATTTTCTGTTATTTAAAACTGAGCACTGTTTCTAAGGGAGACTGTTTGGTCTTTTCAGCATGAATTAGCCACAAGAATGGTTGACAATAATGTGTGGGATGAAATTCGCAATTTCAAGAAATGCCTTATAATGATGTTCGCTCAGCAAGAGAAGGACGTAGTGTTTCTTGAAACAGTGATGGGTTTGGCGCAACAGCGGCGTCATTGTATAATTGAGTGCATTCCTCTGGCTCGAGAAATTGCTAAACTGGCCCCTCTATATTTTAAGAAGGTTAGTTTTTCTCTTTTTAATTCATTTTGGCCTAATGACAATTCTGCATTCCTCTGCCTTTAGAAATTGCTAAAGGGCTCCTCTGTATTTTTTTTATTAAGTTACGTCTTTTTTTATTGTCTTGTGTCTTTTCTTTATTTTGTCATGGTGATGACAATTCTTGAACTTTTTAAACACTTACTTTTAATTCTATCATGAACTTCAAAATCATAAACAATTAAACAGTCAACTCATTGATAAAAGCTGAATTGTCTGTCATCTTGTATTGAAAAAAAAGGCATAGATGCCTCTTTGTAGTGAATAAATACCATTATCATCTGTGTAATTGTGAAGTTGTCAGTCTCCTTTGTAATAAAAGCAATGCAGACATCTTAATGAATTAAAAATGCCACCTAATAGTCTGTTTAATTTTGAGCTATTGGTCACCTAGTATTAAAGTTGTCATGTGAATGTGACATAGTTAAAGAATTCCAGTTTGAAAGGTTCCTGTCAGTGATAAAACTGATATGAATGTTCTAATGCTGAAATTAAGAAGGTTGAAGTTCTGGGTGGATTTGAAAGCAGTGTTAAAAGTTTAGGAATGTTTTATAATTGAGCATTTTCCTTTTTATGCATTAATTTTCATTTGGCTTGTTTAAGTTCTGAACCTATGTTACTTGGACTTGGATACAGGTGTTAGAAATGAGTAGATATCCGTGTTTGAATTGTCAACTTTCTTAATAGAAAATACGGGATCTAACTTTAGATATGGGTGCTTGGATACATTATGTTGTATAAAATAAAATAGTAAACAAATATGAAATAATATGAATAATTATATTCTAAATAGAATAATAGATCATCAAATACAACCAAATATATCATCTAAAATATAACCAATATTTTCTTAGAAAACAAACAATGTT
>CAOGCB010580888.1:0-18132 GCA_948266635.1 Cnidoscolus chayamansa | reverse complement strand
GTACATATTTTTCATCACACTAAAAATACAAAGGAAAAGGAATATAAAAATAGAATTTAGAAAGTAAGTAAACAGCAAGAACTCAACCTTCCATGAATGGCAAACTGAGACACAAAGACACAGCAAGACTGAGATGAAGGGAAGCTGCTTAAACCATGAGATCACAAGAAGGTGGGAAAATCCATGATGAGATAATTAAGGCCAAACTCAGATCTTGACAAAGGTTCCAGGAAACTTGGAACATGGAATGCTAAAAGCTGAGGGTTGGTCAGAAAATGAAAAGTAGAGATGAAGAAGAAGATGAGGGTAGTGATAGGAGCCATTAATATGTATGTTTTTATGAAGAGGAATGCTTAATATATAGAAATGGTTTGATATATGTCAATGTTGGAGTTAGCAGGGAGTGACTTTGATTAGACACTTTACTTGCTCCAAGCAACTGTAGAGTTTTATATAACGTGGTGGTGTATGGATAAAGTTGCTTGCTTGGATTCATGATAAATCTTGCAAGGGAAAGCTATAGATAATAAAGAAAGATAGATAGAAGTAGAGTGGCCCATCTTACTTGATAACAGGAACCTTTGCTAACAAGCAATAGATTTTTTTATAATTCTCCACTAATTTTTATTTTTAAATTTGAGATTTTATAATTTTATTTAAATAAATTTTTGTCTCAAAATTATTAATTTAATTATATATGTTATTTTGAATTTTTCATCTATTTATTTTAAAATATTCATCTCTAAAATGAGAATATGAGAAATTTACTTTAAAAGACATAATCTGATACTTAAAAGTTGGTTAAATGCATAGAAGAAAATGGAGAAATAGAGGATGAACTAGCTAGGAAATCACCAAAACATTTGCTACAAAATAAAATATAAGAAAAAGGGACAGTAAAATCAACCATTTTCAAACATACTTCATATCTATAAGACCCACCATCCTCTAATTTCAACCCTCTCTCTTTCACATTGATTTTTAAGTACCCATAACAAATACTTAATTGGCACAAGACTTCCCTTAAACAGTGGGGTTGCTCCTGAATGACCCAAGAGCCTTCACAGCACCTGCCCTCAATATGAATTGATGATAGAATGCTGCAATTGCTGCACCAATGAAGGGTCCAACCCAAAAGATCCACTGCAAGAAATAATAAAATAAAAATATAACTAAGTACCCTTTGCAAAATTAATTAAGCATAATTATTATTTCTTTTTTATAAACCATTTGAGTATTTAAATTTATATTTGAACGGATTAAGAAACAAAATATTATGTTCTAAATTTTTAAAAGTATTTTCATGTCATCTGTAACACCACAAGAATTTCAGTAGAGATAGATGATATGAACCTAGGCCAAATAATTAAACAGACTCTGCCCAGAGCCAGGAAGACGACTAGGCTCAAAGTCTAATCAGATAATCATATAGTTTCGGTCTATTTCAGTGAACAATTGACCTAGCCGATCACAAAAACACCCTGCAATTATTGGTATCCTATATTGCTTTATTGTTAGCCCTTTATATCTTCGTAAACCACATAAAATATACATGAACATATTGAGATTAATAGAATAGTCTCTAAAATATTATTTTTCTTCTTTTGATTTCCTATCATTTCTTACTTATCTAAAACACACACGCAAACTTTGATTGGTCGGTTTATAGTAATGTTTTTTTTTATAGAAGGCTGACTTGGTTTTATAAGAAAAAATCAATGCTACACATAAATATTTTAGTGAATGTGTACTTACTTGGTCATCCCAGACGTTTTGTTTGTTGTAGATAACAGCAGCTCCTAAACTCCTGGCAGGATTAATGCCAGTGCCAGTGATTGGAATGGTGGCCAAATGAACCATGAACACAGCAAATCCAATTGGAAGTGGAGCCAAAACCTAGTTAAATCATCAAATAAAATTTGCTAAATTACTACCTCAAATCAACATTCATGCAAATGGGTTTATGATTTGGGACTTAAAATTAGATAATTAGGAATCTGCTCTTGTCACACACATGTGAAGCAACCATACAAAACGTCTTATAATAAAAAAAAAATTATAGATCTTTGCAAGTCAAAATTAGTAGAATTTGGCATATTCTTTTTGCCAAAGTGAGAAAAAAGGGCAATGAATAGTCACATAAAAAAAAATCCCAATTTCTTTGTAGGGATTAGAAGAGTAGAAACTCAATTTTAGATAAACTTGCTTAAGGTGTGCATTTTACGGTTAAAATCGAATTATTATATTTCCTTCTTTTCAAATTATTAGAAAATATGTTATTATAAGTATTTTTTTTATATTATAAAATGGTTATATATAAATTAAAATTAATATATTTTATATGAATGATAATATTAGTAAATTATCTTCTAAAATAGCCTATATAATTTGAGAAAGTAGCCTATATATCTTCTAAGCCATCTTTTCTTTTGCCTTTTGCTTGAGGCAAAGGCAAGAAATTAGCTGAGTATACATAAATGAAGTGGGGACATTTAAAAATAATATTAAAGAATTTAATATAATAATTATTTTATAATTTTAAAATAATAAATATTTAAATTATTTATGAACTAAATAATTGATTTTACTATATTTTTTATTTTTTTATTAAAATTGAATAAATTTATTAATGATTTGTTTGATAAAATATCTTAAACTGATTTAAAAATAGAGAAATAGCATTAATTACGATAGAGAGAGCAGAAGGAGGAGATATGTCAGCATACGTACGGGCACATGGGAGTCTCTGGCACTCCTCTTGGGATCTGTGGCGGAGAATACAGTGTAAACCAAAACAAACGTACCGATGATCTCAGCACCCAATCCAACGCTTGTGCTGTAACCATCAGCTAAAAGGTTGGCTCCACCACCGTATCTATTAAAGTGGGACCTCTGCAACGCTTTCACCAATCCCACGCCAGAAATGGCTCCTAAGCACTGAGCCACCATGTACATTAATGCTCGTACCATTGACACCTTTCGAGCCAGGAATAACCCCAATGTTACTGCTGGGTTAATGTGCCCTCCTGTGCAAATTAGGAAAATCATGTCACCATCTGCTACAATGCGCCATTAATTATGAGAATAAGAATTTATTTATTTTTAAAATTTCTTTAATTATATGATTAAATAAAATAAAATTTATTAAATTTTTATTAATTAAAATAATATAAATATTTAAAAAAGACAAGTTATCTTTTAACAGGAAGAATGGCGCCAACATCGACCATAACGTGTTTGTTTCCCAAGAAAATCATGGAGAAGGAAAGGGAGAGGAAGGGAAAAAGGAAGCTGACCAGAAATACCAGCAGTGCAGTAAACAAGAACAAAGATCATGCCGCCGAAAGCCCAAGCGATACCGAGAATGCCAACACCAGCACAAGAGTCAGAGTTGTTGAGTGAAGGATCAGTCTGGGTTTTGTATCCAATAACAGTGGAAACAGTGATATAAAGGAAAAGCAAAGTGGCTACGAATTCAGCAATCAGAGCTCTGTAAAATGACCACTTGCAGAGCTCAACGCTATCAATCAATGGAGCTGGTGGTGGGTCATGGTAATCCTTTGCAGGAAATGATCCTGCTTCTCTAATGTCTTTTACCATTATCGACCCTTGTTGAAGACGAACTGTAACAGCTTCTCTAGAGAGAGAAGAGGGTTGGCCTTCGGCTTTGAGAGATAGGGGATAGAGAGGGCCAAAGCTCAAGGGCTATATATATACATATAGAAAATTAAATAGTTTAGTATTTATTTTTCATTCAAAAATTAAAAAAAATAATTATAAAATTTCGTTTAAAAATCAATTTAATAATTTAATTATTGATATTTTTAATCAAAATAAATTAATTAATATATATAAAAAATATATGAAATTTAATTTAATAAATATAAAAGCAATTTAATTAATTTCTGAAATAAATTAAATAATTAATTTTAATATAAAAAATATATGTATTTTTGTTGTGCACGAAAAGGTGAAATTTAATATTTAAGTCGGCAGTACGGTTGAATTATTACTTCTTCTTTATTCTTAACATATTTTAAATTTGTTTTATTAAATTGACATGAAATTTATTTTAAAGAAAATAGGGAAAAAAATTAAAATATTTAAAAATGATGAAATAAATATAAAAATAATTTAAAAACTCTGTGTTATTATTATTATTATTATTATTATTAAAAGCTTCATATTATTTAATTAATAATATTTATATTCAATTTAATAATATCTAGATTTAATTTATTTAGCCAGTGACGGTCAGTCCAGAATTAGCACCAGGTGGCACGGCAGGTGGAAAAGTAAGCCGGTGGGGTCTACAATCCAATTAATGTGGGATGGAGACAGAGACTATGCAATAGGCCGTGGATTGTGGGACCCACCGTGTTGCAAAGAAAAGAAGTGTCGATTGGATTGGATTGGGGATTGAACTGATACTTCATAATAAAAAATAAATTTCTAAATAAAAATTTTTAAAAGTTAAAATATAATTAAATTGAAAAGAATTTTCATCTTTGATTTGAAATGAATGAATAATAAATAGTGAATATATCAAATTAAAATGAAAAAAAAAATTCAAATTAAGGAGATGGGCATTAATTACCAATGCAGAATGTTTGGTAGGAAGTAGTTCTGACGTTAAAAAATTTATTATGACCGTTACGATTTTTAAAATATCGCTTTGAAAAATTTTTATAATAAAATTTGATGTATTTATATATAAAAATACTTATTATTATAAATTACAATACCAAAGCCAAAAAAATATTAATTAAAATTATCCATAATTGATAATTTCATGAATAAGGTAATAGTATATAATATATATTGTTAATAAAATTATATTAATAGATATTTTATTATTTTAATTTATTAAATATTTTAACATCAATGTAAAAATAAAATTATAATAAAAAATAATACATTAATGTTTGATTAATTCCAATAACCAATTTATAATTTATATTAATTAATTTAATAACATTATCCATATAATTAAATTTTAAATTATACATAATTTATTTTTTTTTACAATTGGCTAAAATATAGCAGTTATATAAATACCATTCCGTTATCATCATTCAGTTTTGTATGAACACATCAATTAGTCAGTCCCAATCATCCCATACTGCTCGCACGTCTTCAATAGACATGTGCAAACACAAACTATGTCGTACAAACACTCACTTACAAGGAATATATAAGAGAATCTGATACTATTTTTTTTTTTTTTTTTGCTTATGAGGGGATATTGGGTTCTTTTCTTTTTACTCTGAGCTAAAGAAATGTTATTTTTTTCTCATTTGTATAATTGGCGCTGTTTGTAGAAAATGAAGTTAAGCTCCTATTGTTTCTTTATTGCTCTTGAATCGATAAAGAAGACTTCACACCTAGAAAATAGCAAAAGATTCTCAAATGATCCCAGCAGCATCCATACTGCTTTAGTACAAACCATAATGTCAGGAGGTATAAAAGATGAGCCTCGACCCAATGTAGCAATAACAAGAGAAGAGTTGGTGGCTTAATGTAGCAATGACAGGGGAAGAGTTGGTGGCATACATTCGAAGGTTGGAAGTCCAGCTACAAAGATACCAAGCTCAAAAGGAAGGATCTCAAGATGTGGGGAGAATTAATCCTACCTATTATTAGATGAAGGTTATGGGAGAGTGTGGCCATATTGAGGATGAATCGATAGGAGAAACTAATATATTGATTCGAATTCGGTGAAAGTTGTGCAGAAGTACCAACAGGATCGACTGTACTTACCATTCTACAAAGCGTTGAAAGGAAAGATGGAGATGCAATGGGGAGAACATTATGCGATAACGTTTGAGGAGATAAAGAAATTTTTAAGTAGTCCACCATTGTTAGACTATTCAAAGGCGAGTGAGGTCTTGTATTTGTACTTATCGATTACAACAAATACTGTCAGGTGTATGGAGTTTGTTTGCCCGGTGCAGCACAAACAACCATCATGACCGAAAAATTATAAATTTGAACCTATAAAGCCTAAGGGGCAACTCGGTCCTACCAAGGCAAGGCGATACTGATGAGGTAAATGGATTTATTCATTTGAATGGATTACATAAATGAGGGTGCTCCCTCGGGTGGCACATCCTTAGGAGATTGGTAGGATACAGGATCATTAGTAGGAATAGCATTAGGAGAGCCTACAGGAGCTAAGGATCTCATCCATTCAAAGTCATCCTCAGGATAGCAGTTGGTCAATGCTCGTTTGGCAATCGTTAGGGCTTCTTCAAACATGCCAGTGGCTCCATCGATAGCTGCCTCCAAATAAGCGACCATTTTCTATTTCTCTTCCACCCATTGAGCTTTCTCCTCAGCATATTTTTTCTGCTCCTCTTCTCGGCGAGATATTTCCATAACAAGCCTTTGTTGGGTCAATTCTAATTCTTCATATGCTTGTGCCCGAGACTTCTTCAACACGACTACCCTATCCTAAGCCTCCTCGGTAGCAATACGGTACAAATTGGCCTTCACCTCTATTTCTCCCATGAGTTCCCGCATTTGACTATTCCTTTCTCGAAGTAGTTGTACTTATTGTAAACCTTTGAGATGATTGTGGAGGGTCTGCACCTACAAATCCTCAACTCCATAAGCATCCCACTTAACCTTGTCTTCAAGGTACGATAACTTTTTAGCATACCATTTCTTTAAGCTACCCTTACCTTCCATAGCTATAAAACAATATATAGTCAAATTAGATCATTAGGAGAAGAAGTGTCAAAAAAGGAATATCAGATTACCAGTCGCCCGATTTGGGTCCTCGGTGTAAGGTTATGTGCTGATCACAGAGTTACATAATTCGATTATATCAAATTTTTTATAGTTGTCGAGGTGTTTCAATTCGGCAATAGCGCCTTCCTCTGCATGGGATAAACCAGTCATTCCAATTTTCTTATTGGCTTGTGTATTCCAACTCTTTGGAAATGGACCGAATGTGCTGGAATCTTTAAAAGAAAGTAAAAAGTACTTGTTCTTCTAGTTCTTAAGAGAAGAGGGAAGATGGTTGAACAATTGTCAACTCTTTTTGGCATTAAAAAACTAGAACTCCTTAGTGTGTTGAGAGTTAAGTTGGTATAATGCATGAAAGATTGGGGCGGTTGGAGTTAGGTTTCGGGAATTACACAAAGAAAGGAAAGCAACCAAAATCCTCCAGGAATTCGGGTGTAGTTGAGCTATGGATAAATTGTGTTGGGTCATAATATAAATTAAGAAAGGGTCTAGTGGAAACCAGAGACATACCCTCAATTTTTCTTCAAATACAACTATACAATCATCTTCTACAAGTTGGTCAGTTGCTCGTATGTTGAGAGGTGGGGCTGCCAAAGAAAACACTTCTGTTAGGAGCCCGTAATCGTAGGCAATGCGACCTAAATCGCAAATACTGATAGAAAAAATTATATCAAATACAGTGGGTAGTTCCTCTTGTTCTATGTGGATATTAACGACTAAAGCTAAGGTTTGCAAACCTAGGGTATTGTCACTGCCATTTGTTGCGTGGGTAGAGGCATTGGAGAGTCTTTGCGTTCAGGAGTGGAAGAAGTGGATGATGAAGAAGCCATGAATAAAGGAAGATATCAAGGCAAAGTAGTTACCTGGAGAAAATGGAGGAAAATTGGGAGTAGCACTGAAGAGGAAATGCCAAAAACGCTGGACGGTAGAATGGCTCACAAATGAAAATGATTTAACATACTCAAGTATGAGGGGTTTATATAGGCCAGAGAACGGGAAAGGTCTCCTGGAGTACTGTACAGATCATTTATTATAGAACTGACATAAAGCTTGAAGCGTCATTTCCTGAATAATCGGGGACTGTGTATGTACATTTTCTAGAGTCTATGGTCAATGACTATCAAGATGACTTGAGACATTAAAGCGACATGAGTTTGATACGACGGTTAAAAGTAATGATATCAAACCTCCAATTGGTGAAGGGTTGGTCTTTTAGTTCGTTGGCATACATATTTTAAAATACTTCGGTCAGTCGAAATCTCTAGTCAAACAGGAGAAATTATTTTTTGATCATTTTTGTCATACCGAGTAAAATAGGGTGAAGACATGTTTTCTTCTCAGATTAGACGGCTCTGTAAAGTCTTACCAAATTATTTTGAGGGGATATCTAATACAGCTCGATACAATGTAACAATTATATAAGGACCATTCGGTTGTCATCGTTCGGTTCGGTATGTGCGTACCAATTAGCCAATCCCAACCATTCGAACTTACCATTCCAAATTGCTCGCACGTCTTTAATTATTTCCTGCAAATATAAACCACGTCGTACAACCACTCACCTACACGTACGTATATAAGAGAATATGATAGAATTTTTTATTTATTTATGATGGGATTATGGGTTCTTTTCTTATTTTTTTGAGCTAAAGAAATATTATTTTTTTCTCTCATTTGTATTGATAATATTTAAATTTTATTTTTATTATATTTATTATATTTTTAAATATAATAATAAATTATATATATATATATATATATTATAAAATTTTAAATTTTATATTAATAAAAGTTATATGAATTATTATAAAAAATAAAAAAAAATTATGTGCAATTATTAAAATTTAGAAATTAAACATGCTGTGATTGATAATGAGATAAACTAGCTATTTAATGGGCTGTAGAAAGAAAAATTTGTGGTTAACAAATGGACACCGACTGAAGGTTGACGAAATGAGCAAGTGAACAATGGGTTAGTGCCACGTAAGTGTACGATAATGGAAGAGGGATGAGCTGTGAGTCACCGACTGGACAGTCGGTCACCAGCGGAAAAGAGAAATTGACAAAGTCTCCCTCGGAATCAAATTGAAGTCCTTATCAGAAACAAAACACACTATGAATAGGTTTGCTTGGTCGGTTGCCTAACATATTTTACTTTCACTTCATGTATACCAAATCCTACCCTTTCCATTCCAACAAAAATACACCAAATTTTCCTTTTTTAAACCATTTTATTTTCATTTATTAAATTTATTTCAAATTTATCGATTTGATTAATTTATCTATTAAATTTAATATATATTTTGAATTAATCTATATTTATTAAATTTAATATATATTTTGAATTAATCTAAATTCACGTGTGAAATAAATAGCTTATTATTATCTCGATATAGGATTAAATTTAATAATAATTAAAGTGAATTTATTTGATTGAGTTTTCAAATGATTTCCAAATGAGTTATCAAATGAATTGGGTTGAATGTTTATAATTGAAGTTATGGAATTATATCTTTGTAAATTATGACTTTAAAATCAATCCAAAATCTCCATTTATGAAGAATAATGAGCCTCATCAGTTTTCCATTTAAATTGAAAAATCGAATTGATTAATTTCAGTTAAATTAGTTTAATAATTCAATCAATTTAGTTTAGTTTAATTATAATAAGAATTTCAGTTTTTTTATTTGATTTATTTATATTAAAAAAAAGAAAATCGAAATTTACTTATTTTTATTCACAATTTAGTATAAATCAAATCATTTCTCATTCTCAACATAATTTTTTCTTTTTTTTCAATCCATAGTACTATTTATTTGATTGTGTATAAATTTTTATGTTGTTTGTTTTTTTTTTTTATAAATTTATGAGTATAAAATTATATTTTACCATTAGATATATGTAATCGACTTTTAAAATAATCGAACATCATAGTAAATTCAATTCATTTTTGTTTTTAAATTTAATTTGATTAATTTTTAAAATATATATATTCAATTTTTTATTTTTCTAATTCAATTTAATTGGAACCGAAGAAACAGATTGCAAAGTACTAAATTATCAAACATATGATGTTTACATAATTCATTCAATGGTCACTTTTCATAGGAATACAGTCACATGGACTTCAAATAAGGAAGAAGAAAAAAAAGTAACCTTTTGTTTGGTAGCTTCCTTTAATCATACCTCTTGTTTATTAATGACTTAGGGTTCATCAATTTCTTTGTGAAATAGATTTCAAAATTCAAACTTGAATTTCACCTCTTGTTATATATATATATAAAAAGATGGGTATATATGGGTAAATTTTTATTAGATTATAATTATTTACTTATTTCTAAAAATAGAATATTAATCAATTAAAAATATTTATTATCCGATCTGATTTAGATCTATTTTTATTTGATCTTATTTTTATTTTTAAACTTTTTTCTTAATTTATTCAAATTGATTGACCGAATAAATAATTATTTTTTTTGTAATTTATTACATATAATTAATATCTTTATTTATATTAGAAATATAAGTTGTTTAATATCCATAAGTATTTATAATGTTCTAAACTTTTTATATTTTTTTCTGCCTAAAACTTGAGCTAGATCATTCATTTTCTAAAAGCTAGTTTGAGGTGCAATTATTTTTGTACTAAGATTATTGCTAATTACATTGAATTATATTTCATTACAAATAGCAAAAATTAATATTAACAAAATTTATTATATTAAAAATGCTATCGAGCAAGAACAGATATTGATATGAGTTATTTGATATTTTTATTTCTCAAGTGAGTTCAATTTTGATGTATAAAGCAAATCTTCACTTAGAAATACTTTATTTTTTTAGTAAATTGACTCAATGCGAACTGAATTGTTTCAGCGACTAATTTATAATATTCATTAATCTCGTTGTAATCAATTAATTACACAATAAATTATTCATAATAAATATATTAGTTATTTTTTTAAATATTACTATTAATATATTTCAATTATAAAAATAATTTATTTGTTAAAAGTACTTTTTGGTCATCAATGCTAAACAAAGCTTAAAGGTGCACATTTGCAACATAGAAAGCGTCTGACTGAATATTACGGTGTCGTTTACTAACTTCAATCAGTTTCAATTCAACGGCAAGTGTATTAAGCTCAATGGTCATGCGGTACACAGTAGCACGCTGTTATAAGTACAGGTCTAACCAAAACCAGTGTAGTAGCTCATCGTGGACATAGCTCTCCTCTAGTCCTCTTCCCTTTTCTATCTCGCAATTCAATTCAAAATGCGAAGAAACCCCAACAATTCGTCTTCCAAATCGAAACCATCTACCACTCAAGAGCCCATCAGAGTTGATACCACTGGAACCTCCGATCCTGTGGAAGATGCTGGTTTGATTAGCGGAAAGAGCAGAAGGTCAGGATTTGTGTGGTTGATATTGTTTGGCGTGATCATATACTCTTCATGGGCTGTTTACCATTACCAGTTCGAGAGTTTGCCTTTGCCTCTTACCATCGAGCAGGCCGGCAAGAGGGGTTTTTCTGAGGTGGAGGCTATGAAGCATGTCCAAGCCTTGACTCAATTGGGCCCTCGCCCTGTTGGGTCTGATGCTCTTGACCTTGCTTTGCAGGTACTATTTATTTACGAGTTTATTTTGGAAAAAGAAAGAGGTGGGTTTTGTTGGTTCAGGTTAGTTTGGTATCCTAGTCCTTAGCATAATCTATTTTCTCTAATCATACAATGAATAGCTAGTTCGCTACTCCTTTAGAAAATTGACTTGTGAATGTGAAGTTGTCGTTAGGTGAATTTTGATATGGTAAATCTAGGTTGATGAATTCATCTTGGTCATTGTTTAATGAAAAAAAAAGGAGTCAAGTTTCAAGTGCTTCTGCAAATTATTATTGGTATCAATGCTGCTGAAGCCTATGCTTGTTATTCTCTTGCTTGTGCGCTGAAAATAAATGGGAACAGATTTGCAACATCTGTTTGTATTTCAGAAGATATTGTTGGGAATTAAAATAAAATGGCCTGAAGAATTAAGTTGATTTAATTTATAACCAAGTGCACAAAATGGATTTGGAATAAATAACAGATTTAAACAACAGGTGTGTAATAGTTTCACCAAATGGATTTGGAATAATTGTTGGTTATGAAATTTCTACCAACTACCTCAAACATATAATAGAAACACCTCCTTGATACTACTCTTTCCTGCTGCTTATACTCGGTTATCATCATTCATAATGACTTTGTAGCTATTCATTTTGTGTACAGCCATATGTTGTTATATGTATATAACACACATTCCTCCACAGTATGTTCTGACAGCAGCAGAAAATGTTAAGGAAACAGCTCACTGGGAAGTTGATGTTCAAGTGGAGCTTTTCCATATAAAAGCTGGCGCAAATCGTCTGGTCAGTGGCCTCTTTAAGGGGAAAACACTTGTTTATTCAGATCTTAAGCACATCATTCTGAGAATCTTGCCAAAATATGCATCTGAAGCAGGAGAAAGTGCTATTCTCGTCTCATCTCACATTGATACTGTATTCTCAACGTATGCAATCTTTCACTTCCTAATTACAATCTACTATTTATCTTCAGCAAAACTTTTTCCCCTTGTCTATTAATTTGGATGATTCTACAAATATAAGCAAGTGCTGTTCTTTGAATAGTGCAGTGCATGATGATTATTTCTCTTGCTCTCTCTTGTGGGTCCAATCATGTATGAATTTATGCAACCACTACAAATAGTAGCATCAGACACACGGTTATAGGCGTTAAATAGCAAACTCTAAGAACTTGGTTTTAAGACTAAACACTATTAATTCTTTTATGAATTTCATGATTAGGTTTTGAAAGGTAAGAGAAAAGCTGTAATCCTTCTAGACTTCCAAATTATAGTATAACTGAGTTATGTATGGTCATTGTAACTGTTGTCAAGAAGCAGAATACTGCATGATTGATTATAAATCCTTATTTAGTTCTTAGTTCAATGAGCTGAAATAAATATTCTATAATCATTTGTAATAAAGTTCAGGAAGGACTTACCTTTTCCAGTTTCTTATGGAAGGAGTAAATTTCTCCCTGAAAAGAAAAAATTATTGGAAAGCGCGCTTTAGTCCATACATTAAGTATTTAAGACATTCAAAAGTTGGCGATTATGGTGCATCCCTGAATATCTTTCATATGGTTTAATTACATGGGGCTTCTAGTTTGTTTTGCAAAGATCTCGCTTTCCATTGCCTTCTTACTCAGATAAGTACTATCCATGTCTCAGGGAAGGGGCTGGAGATTGCAGCTCATGTGTGGGTGTTATGTTGGAACTTGCTCGGGGGATTTCTCAGTGGGCTCATGGATTCAAGAATTCCATAATATTTTTATTTAATACTGGCGAGGAGGAAGGTCTAAATGGTGCTCATAGCTTTATAACTCAGGTTGGATGCGTTGTCAATGCTTTCACTCATTATGGTCTTTTCCCCAGTTGTACCTTTAAGTTTTTTCTTCAGCAGCTATAAACTATTTGTTTAAAGAAAGAAAAACATGTTTTTCTCCCTAATTTTTTTTATTAGAATCTCTCTGAAGTTGGCACTTGGCATCTAGCATATTTGATGTGTAAGATTATTTTGCAATGTTTCTCAAGTGTTCTTTTCTCTTAAATTAACTCGAAGGAATTTCTTTTGAGAAAGTGCAAGATTTTATTTGCAATACAGTGAAATTTTATTTTGTTGATGCAGCATCCTTGGAGTAAAACTCTTCGTATGGCTATTGATTTGGAAGCCATGGGTATTGGAGGGAAGTCTGGCATTTTTCAGGTATACTTCTCTGAATCAATATGCTTTTGCATTTTTTGTGCTGTCATTTGATGAGGCTACCTTTTCGCAATATGAATGTGGATTTCTGCTGTTTGGGCTACCAACAAAATAGATTTTTGCTCCTTTTTTTTCTTGGTGAATAATGGCTAAAGAGAAAGAAATGAACGTGTTTGATGTACTGTGATTCTATCCT
This sequence comes from Cnidoscolus chayamansa, assembly GCA_948266635.1. Classification (NCBI taxonomy): domain Eukaryota; kingdom Viridiplantae; phylum Streptophyta; class Magnoliopsida; order Malpighiales; family Euphorbiaceae; genus Cnidoscolus; species Cnidoscolus chayamansa. The sequence continues at coordinate 4,386 of CAOGCB010580888.1, read as the reverse complement.
TTAATTTATTATGTAGAATTTTAGAATATTGAACCCTTTTATCTTGTATTTATCTAATTATATATCATTATGCAACCGTCCTCCTCCACTTGGTGTTTTTCTCACGGTGGCTTTGATTTATGATTCTTCACCTACAGGCTGGTCCTCATCCATTTGCTATTGAGAACTTTGCATTGGCTGCAAAATACCCATCTGGGCATATTGTAGCACAGGTTTGTGATTTTGTTTTTAATGGTATTTTCCATATGTCTATTGCTTTTTGATAGTTGATGTATTTGTGTTGCTTTAGTTGTGATTGTGCAGGATCTTTTTTCATCTGGAGTGATCAAATCTGCTACAGATTTCCAAGTTTACAAAGAGGTTGCTGGTCTTTCAGGGCTTGATTTTGCTTACACAGATAACAGTGGTGTATATCACACTAAGGTCTCTCTATTATGTCCACTCCTTTTTTTTAGTAGTTGGTATTCATCTGCTTGATAAGCTCCTTGTACTGTGGAGTGTGGAGAAAGGCATGAAATTATGGGACAACTTTTTGAGCTGACTTACATATGATGAAACCTATGTTTCTGTTCTACTTGTTTATCTAATCCAATATAGTTTCAAGTGTCATTGAAAGTGGGCCTTGTAACCATAACCCAAAGTTTGGGTTGAGCCCCAGCCTTTTATTAAGAACTGAAACAATTTCTGCATAGTTGCAACGTATGGGATGACACAACATGGGGCACTGTTTTGGTTTGATGGCTTGTAGCCTTAGGGAGTTATAGTTGAATAATGAATATGCACCGTTTTAAGAAAAGTTAACCCATTCAAGAACTTCATGTTTGCTATGCAATGTCAAAATTGGTTTTTTAGCTTGCATGTGCTAAGCTGCAAGTTATTTCTTATTTGCTATGTATTACTGTTCAGAATATTAACTCATTATTGGACCTATTTTAGATGTTGTTCTAAAAAATAGAAGAAACACTTTAGAAATAATCTTATTTTTCTTAAATAGAGGAAGGAAACATGTGCGATAATATGCTTTGAAGCTGGGATAGTTTGTAGCTTTACTATTTTTGAAGCTTTGGCTGCATAAATCTTGATTATTAACTACCAGCATAAATAAATAAAATGCAAGGAATATATAATTGTATATCTACATGATAATAGGAAATTTTGAAAAAAAAAATTCTTGCAGAATGATAAATTGGAGTTCCTCAAATCTGGATCTCTTCAGCATCTTGGGGAGAATATGCTTGCCTTTTTGCTTCAGATAGCTCCAACATCTCATCTTCCAAAAGGCAATACAATGAGAGAAGAGGAAACAAGTGGACATGACACTGCTGTATTTTTTGACATTTTGGTACTTTTAGCTACTGAAACTTTAACACCATTTTTGGCTTTGCATTGAATAGTCACTGAGCATGTCCTGTGCCTATAATGAAGTTTGTAGCTGTTTGTTCTGACATCCATCAATCTCAGGGGACATACATGATTGTATATAGTCAAAGTTTTGCAAGCATGCTTCACAATTCAGTGATAATTCAATCACTTCTAATATGGATGACATCATTGCTTATGGGTGGTTATCCTGCTGCCGTTTCATTGTGCCTGTCAAGTCTCAGTACCATCCTAATGTTGATATTTTCAGTAAGCTTCTCCATTCTTGTGGCCTTAATTCTGCCTCAAATATCTTCATCGCCAGTGCCCTATGTTGCAAACCCATGGTTAATAGTTGGGCTATTTGCTGCACCTGCGCTCATTGGGGCATTGACAGGCCAGCATTTTGGTTATCTTATTCTTCAAATGTATTTATCAAATTTATACACCAAGAAAAAGCAGCTCTCATCTGTTGTCCAAGCTGACTTGGTCAAGTTAGAGGCTGAAAGATGGCTGTTTAAAGCTGGTTTTGTTCAGTGGCTTGTTCTTCTGATCGTGGGAAACTATTACAAAATTGGATCATCTTACATGGCACTCTTTTGGTTGGTTCCACCAGCATTTGCATGTAAGTTTACATTTAACTTTGTAACTGTGGATAATGAAGAAAATGAAATGGCTTTTTATGTCTTGGATTTGAGAACTGTGACAGAGTTATGTTAAAGGTATTTACATGTGATTTATGAGGCAACAATATTCTCTCACTAGTATGCTTCTGCATTTTGGAATATTCAGATGGCTTGCTTGAAGCAACTCTAACCCCTGCTCGGTTTCCAAGGCCTCTCAAACTTGCAACTCTGCTGATGGGTTTGGCTTTACCAATTCTAATTTCTGCAGGGACTTTTATTCGGTTGGCTGCCACAATAGTTGGTATTGTTGTTCGATTTGATAGGTAGAGTTTATAATGTTGTTACAATGTTGCTCAGTCTATAAAAGGCCATTATTTGAATGAAATACTTGTCTTCTATTAAAAGTTAGTTTTTTGAGAAGAAGAGAATATGTTCTCTTTTAAACTATTTCAAATCTCCCTTAACAGGTTGTGCTTGTATTCATATATTCAATGAAAGTAAAACCCCATAGAAATAATTGAAGACATAAATCTCGGAGTTAATTATTTTTTGAGGTATGGTGGTGAGTTATAATAAGATGCTAGTAACATGTAGCAATAATGATAGTGGTGGTGGTGGTAGGGTTGCTATAGGTTTGTTGTGACAGCAATCGCCATGATGAAGGTGCTGCACAGTGGATTGGGTGGTGCAAGGTGGTATCTGGGTGATAGCAATATTGGCGCTGGTGGAGGTGGCAATAGTTTTGCTAATGATGGTCGTGAACTGGTGATACTAATGATTTGGGTTGGTAATGCTTGCGTTGATAGTCATTGATAATGGCAATTTGGTTGTTTTGATGGCATTGGTGTATCATATAGTTGGTAAAAAATATGATTGATTTTTATATTTTAAAACATGTGGAAAATAAAAATTCCAAAATGACACAAAAGTAAGAAAATTGGAAAATTATTGCATTAAATAAATGGAGTTTTATATACCAATTAATTAATTGTCTGTTTCTATGAACAACTTTTCTGAAAATGCCTTGGTTTCTGCAAATAAACAAAAGCTAATTTTCTAGATTGCACATGGTGAAGTAGACAAGCCTATTAACAAATTATATCAAACCCTAACTATTTCAGAAATCATATTGTGGTGTTTTTTTTTACCATCTTAGGGGAATGTAATATTGTTGTCTTCTACTCTCTAAATAGGTCTTCTATTGCCGAATTATGTGCTATATACTTTTAGGCTGGAGTGGGGGAAGATCTATGTATGCCCCTTGCCCAAACTAGAAGATACAATGCAAGTCATTGTTTCTTAATGCTGTTCCAATGTTCCATAATTTAAAAAGTGTCAAAAGATATAATTTGGTAGCCACTCCTGATTTGCTTGATGTTCAGAAATTGATTGGATTTGCTTTATGGTTTTACGCAGGAACCCAGGTGGCACTCCAGAGTGGCTGGGAAATATAATAATTGCCGTTTTTGTTGCTGTTGTCATATGCTTCACTCTGGTTTACATCCTTTCATATGTCCATCTTTCAGGTTTCTATTTTATGCGATGTCTTTATTTAGTTGCATGCTGAATTGAGATTTTTGTTAGATGATGGCTCTTGTGTTAGGTGATTTATATTTGGCATCAGTAACTTAGTCAGCAGTATTGGTAAAATTCACTTTAGCATTAGTCATTATTGATGCATACTTTAGCATCCTCATCATACATGGAATGAACAGTTTCAACTGGCTATATTATATGTACATAATAAGAGTACAAATAAAATAACCTTCTTATGCTTTGTTGCTAAAACAATAATCTTGATTTTATTCAACTCAGCTCAACTCAATTATGCCTTAATCTTAAACTAATTAGGTTGTTGAACTTTTGGAGAATTACATTAAAAGTTAGATGATTATCCAAAGTAAAGCAGTTAAATAGTTAATTCATGGCTAAAATTATCTGAACTGTGCTGCTAAGCAGCGAGTTTGGCATGGTGAACCTATATTCTGTCCCACATTTACTAGTGGAGTTGTATTTTGTGAGTATAAGGTCGCATTTTTTCTCTGAACATGGATATCTTGAGTCTTCTAAAACAAAAGTGAATATTCTTGTGGGGCATCTTATATATTTTTTTGGAAACTACTTAATTGTTCTGTGGCATTTATGTTGACCCGTTGAACAGCGTTAAGGCTCTAATGAGTATTTGGTCATCAATTTTAGGTGCATTTTCTGCACAAAATTTATTTCAGTAGGACTTGGAATTAAGAGTTGTAACTGAACTTGTATACTCTTGATGTCTAGGTGCAAAAAGAACTATCATCCTTGCAACTAGTGTCCTGTTTGGACTCTCACTCATTTTAATATTATCTGGTATCAGTCCACCTTTTACTGAAGACACTGGCAGAGCTGTCAATGTAAGTTC
>CAOGCB010580794.1:0-11030 GCA_948266635.1 Cnidoscolus chayamansa | reverse complement strand
TAATTACAAAATCACAAAAGTGAGAGAGCTACACTGTATATTTTCATTTTTTAAGCGTAAAATTATAAAAACCAATTTGGCAACTACTTATATATAGTCACAGAATGAGGCCATATTGTTCCATCTTTATGGGCTTGGGTTGTGGCCCTTCATAGTGGACCCATGCCCTTTTATGAATATGAATAGCTCTGCAGCTATCTGGTGCAGTGTTCAAAATTGCTGGCATGGAGAAGGAAGAACAACTTGTCCTTTCCCTTCAAAAATGATATGGATTAGAATATGCAAAATGGGTGTTCTTCATCTTCAGTGGTTATGGTTTCAGCAATCTAGCATCTCAACTTATATTGCTTACCAAATTGCATATAGATCTCAGCACTGTTACAATTACTGAAAATTAGCTTAAGGTGGAGACTGAAATGGTTGTTTTTTTTTTTTTTTTTTTTTTTTCTATTCCGAGACTCTTTTACACTTCATGACTTCAACAGCAAAGAGATCACTAGAATCTATTTGTTGCTCTCTTGACATGGAATCAAAGAGATTGCTTTACAGAACAATTTATCACTGTACTTGATATCTATGAATTGTGTAGTCTATTTCTATGAATTGACGGGTATTTTTACTGTAATCATTGTGAGAACAACAAAGAAGATGTAGTGGTTTTGGTCTCCTTCCGAAGGAAATTCTTGAACCAGAAACCAGATTGTTTGATGTATCTTTTTAAGCCATTTCTGTAATCTACGTAAGTGATTCCAAATCGAACTGTATAACCCATATCCCATTCGAAGTCGTCTAGAAATGACCAAATATAGTATCCTCTAATATCAACACCTTGCCTGCAAAAGATCATATCAGGATGTATCAGTATCATAATATTCGCATGCTTCTTGAATCAATTTCTATTGATCTATCAATGCCTGAACTTACTCCATGGCTTTTAAGAGAGACAATAGATGGAGATGATGATATTTTATCCTCAAACTATCTTGAAGAGCAACAGCAAGTGATAATGAGCTACTGTCACCCATTCCTGAGAACCAAAAAATGGGAAATATTAATTTGGTTAACATGGAATGATATAGCAACAAGAAACTCCAAAATCTTAAACAATCAAGAGTTGGAATCAACAGTTCATGTGAGTGTGATTTACCATTCTCAGTGATGTAAATGACAGGATTGTTATATTTTCTCTTTAGATAGAGCATGACTCTATAAAGTCCTTTTGGGTATATGTATAGCCAGCTGCAACCAGTCTACACAACAAATATAAACAATAATGACTTTTATAATATAAACAAATATAAATCTATATATGTGTATGTGCTCGTGCATGCATACAAGAGAGGCAGAGAGAGCTTACTGGTTCACCAATAGGAATCCCATTCTTCTCAGCTGAGGAGGGAAAAAAGGCATGTTTACATATAAGTAGAAGATATAAATGAAATTCACTTGTGAATTTAACAAAGGTCAGAATTAGTGAAATTACTTGTATAATTGACTCGTCTGTCCGTTGTATAACTGAGATTGACACTGCTATAAGATTTAAGTTCTTCTGTATATGATGCTGTATAGTAATTTACTCCAACGAAATCGAAGGATCCTATCACCATTTTTGCTTGTGCTTCTGTAAATTTTGGCAGTCTATTACCCACCAAATATCTCATGGTTGGTGGGTAGTCGCCGTAAGTAATTGGATGCATAATCCTGCAGAAATCATATATTGCTCAGAATCACAAGACAACATCTAATAGAGAGGAAAACAATCTCTACCAGCATCCAATCAAGGGTTGAAAGAAAAATGATCAAAAAGAACTCACCATCCGATCAAAAAATCACGAGCTCTAGAGGCAGCCTTCCTACTAGCAACATCATCATATTTGGGAACCATCCAAGCTGTGAATACTGTAATCCCAATGACTCCTCCTTGAGAAGTCTACATTTTTATGTAATCACTTGTCACAACATTGATTTTAAGATATTCATAGTGTTATAAGCTACAGTGAACTATCTTTGATGTTAAGAAATAAGTACAAACCTGATACTTTTCTCTGTACAATTTCACAGCAGTTGCGTGGCAAAGAATCAAGTGGTGGACGACAATGTATGGTTCTGTGCCAGAGTTCCCCTCGGTGCAGTTTCCCATATAGTCAGAACAGCGACCAGGTGCATTGTAACCATATGCATATCCATACATGCTCATTAAATTGGGCTCATTTATAGTTGCCCAATGTTTCACTCTATCACCAAATTCTTTGAAGCAGAAATCAACGAACTCGTAATAATCATCCCTATTCAAGGACACCAATTAATTCCTAATTATGAAGCTTATATGCGTACAATTAGATATGCTCAAAATGCTTATTTTGCTTACATAATTTTGGGGCTTAAGAGTCCTTTGTACTCATCTTCAAGGGTTTGTGGAATATCCCAATGGAATAGGGTCACGAGGGGCTGAATACCTGATTAACACAGAGGATGTAAGAAGAGGAAATTGCACATTGAATGAGAGATTGTCAGAAACTTACCATTCAAAAGGAGCTTGTCTATGAGAGAATTGTAGAAGTTGACGCCTTCCCAGTTCACTCCCCTGCTAATTTTTCCCTCTTTAAGAAGGAAGAAAAGTTCTCCATTAGATCAACATTGACTGCAATATTAACCCACTGGATTTCTCAAGCAGGAAATAATATATTTTTTTACCAGGAAATAATCTTGGCCAAGAGATTGAGAATCTGTAGGAGTCTAAACCAATTTCTTTCAAAATAGCAATGTCTTCCTGCACAAATTCAGAATGAATGAGAGGATATTGTCGAGAAACGATATGAATTTCATTTGAAGGGACGAGTAGAAGATTAGAATAGTAAGGTAATACCTCATAATGATGGTAGAAATCCTCAGCAACTTTCCCATTACTTTGGTCTGCAATTTTTTCTGTCATGACACCATAAATTGTGAAATGAAAATTGCTCCAATGTATTGAATTCAAAGAAAGTTGAGAGAGGGAGAGAAAAAGAAACCTGGATGTTCCCTGATGAAAGTATCCCATATACTAGGCTTCCGGCCACCTAGTTCTGTTGCTCCTTCATACTATAATGCAGAAGGAAAAAGAGAGAAACTGTTCATGTAAGCATGTGAAAATGAGAGAGAGAGAGAGAGAAAATGGAGACAATTGGTTCTGGGAAATACCTGGTAAGAACTTGATCCTGCTCCAAACATAAAACCATCAGGAAACCTAGTCCTTGTAAATTTGGTAGGAAGCTGAAGTGTATTCGTCCCTCGAGAGAGAGACAGCAAAGAAGCAAGATTAAGGAGGCAGAGGAGGAGAGAGTGATGTATGTTCATTCTTGACAGGCACAAATGCCTAAAAAACCAAAAAGAAATGATTTAAAAACTTGACTCTATAAATAAATACAAAGATGGGTTGGGGTCTGTGAATGAGCTTGTGGAAATTTCAGTTTCTCTTGCAATGGATAATGCAGTACCTGAATTCGAAAGAAACAGAGTAGTCATTTTGAAATTACCAAGAAACCATTTTAAAACATAATCTGAAAGCAACAAAAGAAGTAAAAAAAAAGATATGAGGAGATACCTTGAGCTTATGTAGAAAGAAGAAAAGGGGTTGTGTGAAGAGAAGTTGGGATTTTGATCAGAAATGGAGGCTTTATAGGAGAAGAGGATGAGAGTCAGAGAAATAAATTTCAACACGTTTTGAGTGAGGCGGAAGGAAGTAGGAAAAGGAATAATTTGAATGTTCAACAACCTCCCAACAAGTCAATTTCATTGTGGTGTCAGCATTCTATTATTTTAATCCTAATGGAGTTGGAAGAACATTTGATGATTATTAATGATTTAATATACCAAAATTAAAATCCATTGTATTATGTGCTTAGATATTAGAATCTAGTTAGGTGGGAAATGTCTTTTGGTCCACAACCCTACCAATAACAATTTTTATTTTATTTTTATTATTTTAATTTTTCATATTATAATACTAGATTCTGTTGATGATAAATTCAATGAATTAATACCTTCCATAAATTAAATCAAAATATTAATAAGTTGACTTTATTAAGATTTTATTTACTGATTCTATTTTTCTTTTCTTTTTTTTAATTTAAAATAAAATAAAATAAAAAGGCCAAGCCAACTAATATTTGGCATATAAAATTATAAACGCAAATTCAACGTGTTTAGAAGAACTTGTTCAAGAAATTATATACATAATAATTTTAATATATAAATAAATGAATAAATTTACAATATTCAAATATCTTTTTTTATTATATATTCATTAAGACTTAAATTTAATTAAAGTGCTTTTTTGCGAATATATAATTTGTTTTAATTCGACTATAAATTAAATGCAAAAATAAAATAATAATAGAAATCAACCCTTTAAATATTTACTAAATTAATATCTTATAAAAAAAACAGACGTCAAAGCTACCAAGGATAGCAGTCTGGTTAAGAAGAGAAGTTTCAGAAGATGTTGGTTTTTCTAACTAAAATAAATTGATTTGCAAGATATATATATAGATAATCAATTGATATAAATATAGTTTTCTTTTGCAAAAATTGAAATTGAAGCAAATAGAAATCTGCACATTATATATATATATATATAGCTAGCAAGCTTAAGCTGCCTCTTGTTTTAATTATATATCACCTATTTTGAACATCAATTAAACAATGTTCTTCACGTTAATCTTTTTATTTATATATATATATATGTTTGATATCATTGCTGATGAGAATAGAGCTCATTATTCCTACCTTTGAATGGAATATATATGAAATTGGTTGTTGAGCTATATTTTAACGCAATATAGCAGGTGAACCAATACAAATCATTTATTTATTTATTTATTTATTTTCAGTTAAAAATAAATCAGTTTGAAGTTTGATGCCTCTCAATGGGAAGATACCTGATAAGCACTTGATCCAGCTCTAAATACGAAACCATCAGGGGGGGAAACTTCTCCTGCTGAGGTAGGTAGGTAGACTGGACAATGATGTGGGTTGCAGCAAAGACGCCAATGTTACAAGGTAGTCAATAAGATATTCGAAAAACTTCACATGTTTTAGATTATAGTTTGGAAAATGATAAATTATCAGAGATTTCCAGCAACTTGAAATTTGTTGGATACCATTCTGGGAATGAAAAAGAAATCGACGAGCTTTGTCATCTATGCTCACTTTCATATTATATATGGAATGCTAACTGTGTTGCTTGAATTCGTTGTTATTATTTTGAACTTTTTTCATTTATTACATGTGATGTTTGTGTATATAAAAATATAATATTTTTAGTAGAAGCTTATAAATTCATTGACAGTAACCAAATTTCTATCAACAGATATTAGAATTTCTATACAAAGAAATAAATTGATATTGAAATAAATTTATATATAATATTTAAGATTTGTTCAAAGGAAATAAAAGAAATTAAATAGAAGCCTTCCCAGAGTAGAGCAAATACGAAGATCCTTCGGTTACATTTTCCCGACGGAGGAATTTTTGGAACCAAAAAGCTGAATATTTTGGAACTCTTTTCAAACCATTTGTGTAATTGATATAAGTCAGTCCAAACCGAACAGTGTAACCAAAAAACCACTCGAAATCGTCAAGAAATGACCAAACATAATATCCTCTCACGTCAGCTCCTTCCCTACCACCATATTAATTAGTTGAATGATATCAGCTCTGGACGTTAATCAAATGAATCATTAGTTCTGCTAATTACCACTCACTTGATGGCTTCCAGGAGATATGAGAGATGAAGATAGTGATACTTTATCCTCAAGCTATCGTTCAGTACATCCATGGAGCTATTATCTTGAATTCCTGAATGCCAATCAAAGAAGAAATAACTCGATTATTTAAGTCATATCATACAATAGTAATAACATGAGATTGCTTACCATTCTCGGTGATAAAAATAGGAGGATGGTTGTATTTTCTCTTTATATACAAAATCAGGTCTCTAATTCCTTCTGGGTACATGTATAACCAGCTAGAACCACCCTACATATTACACATATAATATATATTTTTTTTTCTTAGTACTAACTTGTAATAATACATTATTAATATGCGCCAATGAGAGAACCTGTTGTCCAATAGGAATCCCATTTCTCTCAGCTGCAAGAAGAGCAAAAAAAAAAAATTACCAATCAATGAAGAGTAATAAAAATGGAAATTGCAGAACTGAGAAAGTTTGAAGCTTACTGGATTGAATAACGTTGCTATCTGTCGTGTAACTTAAGTTGAGACTGCTTGTAGATGAAGTGGAATCATCAACATATCTTGCTGTATAATAATTCACTCCAAGGAATTCAATAGACCCATTTATCATCTTGGATTGTTCTTCACTAAATTTAGGCAATCTATTACCAACCAAGGATCTCATGCTTTCAGGATAGTCTCCATACGTTAGAGGGTGAAGAAGCCTATATCAATATATTTAATATCAAATATAATGATAATCCAAGAAATTATATAAAAATAATAAAAAAAAAATACCCACCATCCGATGGTAAAATCAAGACCTCTTGATGCAGCCTTCCTGCTCTCAGCAGTTTGAAATTTTGGCACCTTCCAATATGTTGTTAGAGTAATGCCAATTGTTCCATTCTGAGAAGCCTAATTATTTTCTCATTTTATAAAATCATGAACACAAATATTAATCTCTTACTTTTATGAGTTTAATCACATACATAATCTATCTTCTTTGATCGAATCACATTATATTACTTTTTGTATAGACGTTAAATCATTTGAAACTAAAAATACATAAGATTATATATAAATATATATACCTGATATTTTTGCCTATATAATTTTACAGCAATTGCATGACAAAGGATCATGTTGTGGACAACAATGTAAGGTTCAATTGCAGAATTTCCTGTTGTACAATTTCCCATATAGTCAGAACATCGACCTGGTGCACTTGTTCCGATTGCATATCCAAAACAACTAAAATAATTTGGTTCATTTATAGTAACCCAATACTTCACTCTATCTCCAAATTCTCTAAAGCAAAAGTCTACATAGTCGCGAAAATCATCCCTGTAATAATTAATATTAGTTAAATCTCATATTAATTTCAAGTATATTGATCAGTATGATACAAATTCATTTAGATTGGAACGAATGTTAGGTATGACTTACACAATTTTAGAGCTTAAAAATCCACCATATTCATCTTGTAGGGCTTGTGGAAGATCCCAATGGAATAAAGTTGCAGAGGGCTCTATACCTACTCATCATCATCAATTAAAAACATACTTAGATTGTAAGAAATAATAGAAATTGTATATATAAAAAGTTAGAGAAGAGTAATTAACCATTTGATAGCAGCTCATTAATGATATTATTGTAGAAATTGACACCTTCTGGGTTTACGCCTGCACTAACTCTTCCATCTAAGGAAGGAATCCAGTTAGATAAAAGCAAGAAAAGAAACAGTAGTTGTGAAGGAAAGAATGATGATCATACAAGGTAATATTCTTGACCATGAGATTGAAAATCTGAAGGAATCGAAACCCATTTCTTTCATCAATGCAATGTCCTCCTGTGATATTTTTAATTATTATTATGAGCTACAAGAAAGAATGAAGCTGAAGGAATAATAGAAATTAGATTACCTTGTAACGATGATAAAAATCCTCAGCAACATCACCTGAGCTGTGATCCAATATTTTTTCTGCCATCCAAACATAATCCATAAATATATCTCAAATTCCACAAGAATTAAGTAGAGTAACTAAGACGGAGAGAGGGAGAGGGACCTGGATCTTCCTTGATGAAGGTATCCCAAATACTTGGCTTTCTGCCATCTGTACATGCTGCTCCTTCAATCTAATCAAGACCGAGTGTTTATATATATATATATACATAGACATTTTCTTAGTAAAACCAATTGATCATAAAACTGCCAGCAAAATAAAATAAAATAAATATACTTACTTGGTAAGCACTTGTTGCTGCTCCAAACATAAAATCCTGAGGAAAACTGCTCCTACTAAGATAAGGTTGGAGTCCCTCAGAAGAACTCCAAAAACATTTGATTAACAGCAGAAAGAAGAGGAGAGGAGGTTTATGAATTATCATTATTTGTATACAATTGTTCAATATCCAAACTCCCTGTAATAGAATACCATATATATATAACAGGTAGGGTTTAATAATGATGATAGCGACTTGTAACAATATATAATAATTTTTTGAAGTTCTGGGTATCAACTTCCATCTTATCTCTAATATTATTTCAAAAAGTATCAATTGAAATTATTATTATTATTATTATTATAATTTCTGTGTTGCTTATAAAAACAAGAAACTAATAAAAGCATTAATTACTTTCAAGGATTTCATATATATATATATATAATGTGGGTTTAAACAAGTAATTTTATAAATGGGTTTACAGAAAGCTAAACATAAATGGCAGTGATCCGTAATGTAAGTGATGTTTATGTTGTGTTGCTTGAAGTGGTCTTTTTCCCAAATCTTATTATCATTATCTAAATGAAAGTAACGCAACAGCTACCATATCTCAAATTAGATTTTTAAGTAATTTTCCAAAGCTATAGCTGTAGCAGAGGTATTGCCATTTAATTTAATAATGGCCATGAGATTATCATCTAATTAACATATATGATTTTCAAAATAGAAAAACGAAAATACGACCAACTGATTCATTTCTTTTTCTTTGAATTTATATAATTAATACCCATTATCATGAGTTGACTTTCATTTATGTTTTTTTTTTATCGTAAAAGGATAAGATTATTATAAACCAATAATTCAATGATTTAAAATATATAAATTAATTAAATTAAACAAACAAATTAAAAACATAACTACTCTGGTGATTTAAGCATTTTGATAAATTTTATCGCTAGTTTTTGAGAAATTATTCAGACAAATGCCGTAGTAGCTAGAAAAACATCATAAGACAAAATGGAATCTAGTGATCTATCTCTTGAGGAAGTGTCTGAACCAAATAGCTGAGTCCTTGGGGGATCTTTTCAAGCCATTCTTGTAATCGACCAAGTTCATTCCATACCTCATTGTGAAACCAGCAGCCCATTCAAAGTTATCCAATAATGACCATGCAAAGTAACCCTTTACATCAATACTACTCTCCCTGCGACCCCATTAATTGTTTAGTAAAGTCGTTATAATTTAAACCATATAAGCACATACATGTACAAAACTTACTCAATGGCTCTTTTAAGGTACACAAGGTGATGCTTGTAATACTCTATTCTGTATGTATCATTTTGAATTTCTTTTGGTGTTATGGTACCATCATCAAACTGGTCAATTCCTGAAAAATACAAATTCATAACACTTTCAATCTAAATATTCACTATTTATTTATAATGAATCTAATTTCATAAGTTTTTCTTACCATTTTCAGTAATATAAATTGTAGGATTGTTGTACTTTTCCTTCGTATATTTGACAATGTTTCCAAGACCTTTTGGATATGAATGAATCCAAAGCGAACCATCCTACAATATTATTATTATTATTCATAAGAAAATCAGTATCCCCTCTCAAAGGAAGTCTTAAAAATATAAAATTCATATTTTCGCGTACAGATGGACCAATGGGAATTCCATTTCTTGCAGCTGCATGGCAAGAAAAAAAACTAAATAAATGCAAAATGAAAGTGAAAATGTGAAAGTTCAGAGACTAGTTGGAGTTGAAAACTAAGAACTTACATGTCAAAGAAGTGAGGGAATCTGTAGAGTAGCTAATATTAATTGGCTTAGAATTAGCAGGCACTGCAGCTGCATAAAATGCACTATAGTAATTCAACCCAATAAAATCAAAAGATCCTTTCACCATTTTAGATTGATCTTTGGTGAATTTGGGTAATCTATTTCCAACAAGAGTACGCATGCTTTGTGGGTAATCACCATAGGTTAGTGGGTCCATGTACCTGATTGATCAAGAGAAAATGGATGGTTTAAGGTAAAAATTAGAGGTTGATTGATTGTGATTATGCATATATACTCACCAGCCATACATAAAATCAAGGGCTCTAACAGATGCTTTCTTGTCAAGCTTAGAGTTGGAGAATGGGACCATCCAATGAGAGACAAGAGTAATCCCAATCTTCCCCTTTTGAGATGCCTTCAAAATTGAAATGGCAATTGATTAATTAAGTGGGATAATCATATAATGAGTGTAATACTTTTACTAACTTGGTATTTTTGCTTGTATAGATTAGCTGCTGCTGCATGAGAAAGTAACATATTGTGGCCAACCAAATAAGGTTCAGTTGCAGAGTCTCCAGCTTGGCAGGCTGGATTCATGAACTTGGAACACCTCCCAGGTGCAAGCAGTCCCAAATTATAACCACTATTGCTAAAGCTCCACGGCTCATTTAATGTGATCCAATGCTTCACTCTGTCCCCAAATTCCTTGAAGCAAAGCTCTGCATAGTCCTTGAAATCATCCCTGTGTAAAAGGTTCCGACTACATTTCATTAACACAATGTATAAAATTATAGTTAAAACCAGTTTTCTTTCTCACCACTTACACAATGCGAGGGCTTAAAAATCCACCATATTCATCATCAAGGGCTTGGGGTAGATCCCAGTGAAATAAAGTCACAAAAGGCTGAATTCCTGTGTTCATGAGGGATGAGAGGTTTAATTCTGAGAAATGTGATCAAGTTGTATTTTTTTAGTTATTAATGTTTTGACCTTCTGATAGGAGAGTGTTGATGAGATTATTGTAGAACTCAATGCCCTTCTTGTTTACTCCTCCACTTAGCTTCCCACCTGTCCAAATAAATGCTAATGATCACATCTAATTGAATCAAAATCTAGTTGAATTAATAGAGATCAATATTAAGAAATGATCTCACGATGTAACAATCTAGACCATGAAATAGAGAATCTGAAAGCATCTAACTCCATATTCTTCATGATGTCCACATCTTCCTGTAACAACAATCAATGATCTATACAAATTACAAGTCTTAAAAAAAATAAAAAAAGAAAACCCATCAA